>JABUQX010105314.1:0-17500 GCA_015478945.1 Trachelipus rathkii
ATCTCTACTAATTAATTTTATACTCTATATTACAATCATATACTATGGGTATACTCAAGGTTATCAGTACACATTTGTGTGAAATAGAATTTAATACTTTTTCTAAAGTTTTAATATGTAATAAGAGGGATATATATAAAAATATTTTTTTTCATTCTCATCCTTTGTCTTTTTTTTTGTATCAGTATATATATAATATATTTAATATATAATATATTATATATATATATATATTTTAAATATATTATATACTTAATTATATATATAGTATATATTATATATATATATTATTTATAATATTATATTATATATTTTATATTATATATATATATTTAATGTTAATATATATATATTATATATATTATATATAGTATTATTATATTATATATTGATATAATAAAAAATAAATTAGTCGCTAGGATAGTGATGTTATTATTTATTACATACTCTCCTGTCTAAGCATAATATTTTTTATATTTCATATTAATATTGTTTTATTTATATAAGGAATTAGATTATAGGTAAGTTGGGTACAACTGATCCTTACTTTTTTATATTATATATAATATTATTAAAGAGTACTTATAATATCAATTATATGTTGTTTATTAAATTGTTGATTTATTGATTTTATTGTTTATTTTATATTTACATTACTAAAAATATCATAAAACTCATGTATACTCATAATGACATGCCACCAAATATATGACATTATATAACAAGTTAGGAACTTCAATTATTTGTATATTTAATAATTGTATGATTTTATTATCCATGAGCTAATTGTGGGGGGAGTGGGAAATTAAAGTTTTGAGTTAAGGAATTTTCTAACCTAATTATAGGTTAGTAGAGAAGGCGATAGTATGTTAGTATCTTATATATGAAAGCTACTAACCATGTCTGTACTATCTATAATATATTAATATATATGTTTGTGGTCTATATTTATATTCTCTTAGCCTTCATGAGCTTACAGCCTTTCCAAATGAGGATGGCTATACAGTTTCGTACTATTATATATATTACTAGTATATAATATATAGTAGGGTATAATCCCAATTTTCGGGGTATATAGTGTTTTACTAGGTACTATAGTAGAAACCGTATGAGTTACCTATAATAGAAATTTTTTTTCGATCTGGTTATAGTGATTTATAGGGCTCCAAAAATACAAACCTCCAGTATTATATATGACCATAATTTTAGTAATGAGAAATCTCTCGTGAAATTCTCGGGAATGATATAGTGGTTTATCTTATATTTCTACTTATTTTTTATATATTTAGGATGTTATTTTATATTATGTTAATAACAATGTACCTACCTATATAGATATTTATTAATTATATTAATATATATATATATATATATGATATATTATATATATTATATTATATTATATTAATATATATTAATATTATATTAATTAATTATATATATTTAATATATATATATATATTATATTATATATATATATATAATATATATATTTAATATACTATATATATCTTTATATTATGTATATATTTAATATCTATTATATATATATAATATATATATATATATATATTATATTTATTATGCTATATATTTATAATATATATATATAAGGTACAAACAAAAAACGAAAAAAAAAGCACAAACCTGAATGTTAAAGATTGATAATTCTATATGTTCATGATTTGGGGAAGATTCCCTGTTGATAGGTGGTGGTGTGCTTGGAGTTGACCTTGTACCACCTGTGCCCCATACTATCCCCGTCTTTTGAATTATAGCTAACCAATAAATCTACCCAGCTTTTTAAGCATAAATTTACGTTCATTCATCACCACTATAAATATTATATAATAATATATATATATATATAATATATATATATTATATATATCGACAGTGCTACTAACCCATCCTATACTCATGCTTCTCGAGCTTAGCACGAGTAGTAACTCAGTATTTATGCACACCCGATTCGCATCTTCTCCAATCTCATGATAAAGTTAGCTGATAAAATTCTACTTTATTATCTCTATATTGTGCAGAAATGTTACCTCTAGTCAATATGATAAGGCAAATACCTGCTTATTTACTCTATTAAAAGTTATTCTGTTATAATTTATTAAAAAGAATATATGTTAATTATTTTTATTTACTATAGATTAGATAAAGCAATCAATCTCGTTTCCAATTTTTATATGTAATTAGTAGTAAGTGTTTTTATTTATATTCAAAACATCATTACTTATCTCCAAAAGTATTTTTCATATTCAGACGCATAGAAGCTGGCAGGGTCTCGCCGAATAATAGGACCAGAGAGGAGTGAGGAATAGTTTAAGCAGTATTAGTGACATCGTCATGACCGACATGTTTTCTTATATTGTGCACTTGTGTGCTGATTACAAGTGTTTTTATTTCTAGGCTTGAAGAAAATTATAGAAATTTAACCAACTCACCATAGAGTATATTATGTGAAGAGAAAGATATGTGTGAAAGTAAACAATTTATTTTTTTTCTTTCTTAATGCACTTTGTTTTAAAAAATCATAATAATTAAATTCTAGGATATCGCAAAAGTTTTCGTCTGGTAATGCATCGTAACATTTATACGCATGCTCCAAGTGACCATAATATATTCTTAGACTGTAAATAAAATACTTTATTGATACTGAAACGTTATATATAAGTGTAAAATAAAATAACCCTGTAAATGATCTTTTAATGATTGTCCTTTTTATATTTTATTTATGTTTTTATATTTATAATATAGATGTATGAATAAGATTATTAAATCAATTTATGAATAATTAATTTAATGACAACTACTGAGATAATATTATATATTCCATTAACCTTCATAAAATATGAAATAGAAAGTAATAAGATCTCATAAAAAACAAGTATTCAGTTTCCCTATTACTCTCCGCAAAAAGACACTCTTCGGCTTATAAGGCTTTCCTTTCGTCTACAATGGGTCTCTCTCAATACATACAAGTACCCGGTATAATAGATGTGGAAATTTAGTGATATATCAAACTCAATTATAGAGCGTTGCTATCATATTCCTATATAACATATATAGATATAGTAAAAAATATATGGAGCGATAATATATTAACACCATAGATAATACGTAGAAAAGTATATCATGATAATAACGATTGACCCCCGATTCATAAGGAATAATGCCTTTTTCCACCTCTTTTCATCTTCTACCTATCTTGGTTTCCAGCTGGGAACAACTTCCAACTTAACTCACCATTTTTTTCAATCAAATTCCCAGTATACTCTGTGTCTCTCCTAAATTTACAGTCACATACTCCACTTCACCACTATTATGCATCCTTTCCCATTTTATGATATAACTATTTTACTTTAATAAACTATTATTCCTGTAGTTTACCAGGTGATTTCTTCTATTGTTCTATTTTCTTTTCAAAAAATTCTAACCTAATACATTGTATTGATTTCCTATGTGATATATCAATAAATCTACTCTACATTAATACTACTAACCAATATTTAGTCAAGATCTGCTATATAGTCAGTTACCCAATGCACACTAAAAATCTGATTAACATGTCGTGACCTATTCATACTCAATTCTACATTAAAAAATATATAAATATCTCCAATATATAGAAGTGTTACTTTTTACACAAAATGACGTATCGAATCCGACGCTAAAACCTAATACAACTTTTTTGCTCATCTAACTTAATATTATTTTGCTTAGTGAAATCTAAATTACTTTTTACTTCCCGAACCTGTAACTCGGCTAACAGCCTTGATTCTTTAGATACTATAAATAACTCATAATAATATGAAATTATCTTTTTATTTTTTCAAAAAACCTTTAAAAATTAATTCTGAAAAGAAACGAAAGATATAATTCTACTCACCTTTAAGTCTTTATAGTCTAATTAAAAGAAACATGTATTGCAGGCTCTTAGACTTTCACCTTTAATAAATAAAGAAACAAAAAATCTTTGTCATAAATATCTTCTTAAAAAATAAACGTATTCACAAGAAAGTAATAACAATCAAACAAATAACACAAAAAAAACATATGGATAGTAAAACTATAATATTTTTAGAAGATAGTTTCAGTGATTAAAATGTGATAGGAATGCATGGTATTTCGTTGTCGAAGAAAGGAATATCTTTTATAAAGCCCATCTATGGATAGGGGTCATATAGAAATAGTTTTACAAATATTTCATATATTGGTTTACACTTGAACTCCAAAGACCTAAATCACTGTTTATTTTTACACGATTAATGTCTTTATCCTCCCTCTCTCGGACTTCAGAAGTAGTTTAGTACTTAGTTACTACAAGCCGGGAATTTTGACCGGATAATGGTGACTGTACTTCTACTAATTATTTAAGATGGTATATATATTATTTATATATATATATATATTATATATATATAGTATATATATATATAGTGACTATATATGGTAGTTTTAGCTAAATAATAAATAAAAAATGTATAAGTTACATATATATAATTCATACATATGAATATTCATTCATCTTAAAGAGAATAAGATTAAATATATATAATTTTTCATTTAATAATATTTAATTTATAAATTATTATTAAATAATTTTATTATATTAATAAGTAAATAATGAATTATAATGATATATAATTTAAATTTACTCAAATATATATAATAGATATATATATATATATAATTATTATTTATTTATCTGTATATATATAAATTTTTAGAAAATAATTGATTATCTAGAAGAATTATATTCTTAGTTTATGTTATTATATATTATAATATAATTAATAATTTATATATTATATATAATATATATTATATATAATATATTTAAGATATTATATATTATTAATATCTATATTATATATATATTATATATATTATATATATATAATTATTTAATAATATAAATATTATATATATATAATATATATATATATAATATATATATATTATATATTATATATAATAATATATATATTATATATATATTATATACTATTATATATATATATTATAGTATTTAATTATATATTATTTATATTTAATATATATATATATATTATTATATATAATATATATATAATTATTATATTATATATTATTTAGTATAATTACTTACTATTTTTATTATGAACCTTGGTCAGCACATTTTGTGATAGAGCGTGGAATGACCTCTTGTGAATATTTCTATTTATTATTTTATATAAGTATTATATGCTATTATATTTATTAAATTTCTACATTTATTTATTTTATCATACAAAATATTTTAAAAATACAACATTATATTAAAATAACTAATTAGTAATTATATTATCTTTTCTTTTTTTAAATTAATATATTACTATTATTTTATATATAAATATAAGGAAATATTCTAATTTTCGTCCCGACACGCAGTGTAACTACTTCTTACAGTAGCTAGTTCTTGGTGAAAGCATTAGAGTTCTTCTCTTTGAATTACATTATTAAAAATTGTTTCTCAAGGTAATGTTGTATCAGCAGTCTATAGCTTAATATTTTATTCTTCATTTAGGTTTATGTTGAAATATTTTAGATATGTTTATTACATAGATATATTCTATTGTATAAAATATTCTATCTTAACTTCAACTCATAGGTAGGTTTTAGTTTTAATTATGTTAGTTGTTTGACTCTTATAGTATAATTTTATAATTATAATATTATGCTAATGATTGAAATTATCACAATATCAGTTATCTCTCTCGCAATCTGGTTCGTGGTTGATTGAGTATATTTCTATGATTTACTGTTTTATCAATTGTATAATGACAAATATGTGTGGTAATAATAGTTAAATAAAATTTAATAATTATAGTGTCTTTTGATTTGTTTCTTATTTCATAGTTATACTCTTTGTTAGTTTATTTTATTTAAATTTTTATATTATTTATTTAGTTTCCTTACTTTGTTTCCTTTTTTTGCCAGGTCCTATACCTAGATTTAATGGTAGTCCGTTGTTTATTCTTCTCTTGATGCAAGACAACTCCTTTTCAGTGGATATTCATAGGTCTTAAGTATTTTACTCTTTCAACGTAGTAAATGAAATTGCATACAGCTGAGTGAGTTAGCATTCTATTACTTCTAATTCTATGTGATCATATTTTGGGGCAGATATTTTTACTTATTTATCTGATTCATGTTGAAAAGGTATTCTAGTTGTAATGTTATATTTTAATATATAGGTATAGATGTATTATATCAGATATCACATTTCGTATAGTATATATTATATAATATGGTATATAATATTTTCTTATATATATAATATATATATAGGTATAATAGTTTTAGTTATTTATACTATAATAAATATCTTAATTAAATATTATAATGAGTAAATTAAATCATTATAGCATAATAATTGTAGATAGTTAGGTGTTTGCTATTATTATTTTTCGTTTTATACAATATTAGTGTCTATATATATATATATCCAGTTTTTTATTTTGCTATTTGTTTAAATGCTTTTTATGTGATGAAATAACTCTAAGTATTTGATTAGTAAAGTTAGATTTGTAAATTAGATATATGTGTAATGTTATTTTATTCAAGAAAATTGTTTCTATCAAATATTCTGGATGATATAGTATATATATATGAATTTATTTATTCAAATAACACGTTATTAGTAATAAAATAGTGACAGATATACGCTAATTGTTAGTTTTATGAGGAAATAATTGATAGCGCAATATTGATATATTAAGTTTTGGTGCGAAGAATTTTTGTATATATTTAAATTAAATTGCAAATGTTTGTTATTCCATGTGATTAAGTTATTTTTTAAAGCCCTAGGAAATATAGAGGGAAGAGTTGTTGTGTTGTGCAATATATTTTCGATATTTTAGTTTAAGCTGTAAAGGATGAAATGATGATAGGTTTATTGAAGATTGTAGCCTTCCTCAGTAATATTCCATATAATTAATAAACACGGTATAAATTAACCTTCATTCTCAGGTGTATTGATAATACCAGCTCTCAGTGGTTCTGTTCTCTCAATTCGTGTCATTTAATGCACAATACATAAAACTTTCTAGGCATATTGATATGTGTGAGGGCATACTTTCTATTTAGGACTCCTCGATACTACTCTCCTTAAGATAAGCGCCTTTATAATATATATGGTACTCAACATAGAGCATGGCCTCTCATGATTCTCACGTGTTTTGCTTTTACCGGACAATACCACCAAAGTAGTGTGTTCTCTCTGAATTAGTTTATGGATTAGATATGTAGATGACTATGATATCTTTTGTTCCCATCACATCGCAGCGAAATCTTACCCTACAACCTATATATAGTATGTCACTAATAACTTATATTAACTCTATTTCAATCCTTATCTAGTTCAGTATATCTATAGTAAAATTAGGTCTTTAGTCCTCTATACATATCTTATCTTTCCCTACCTCTATATAGATATCCTTAATAACTATGTTGTGTATATATATATATAAAATGTAACATAATTACGTTTTATTATTATTGATATATTATAATAAGTAAACTCATAATTATATAAAACCTAAAACTTTAATATATTAATCATTTAGTGTACTTATTTAATACATTTACTCCCATACACAGCAAAATAATAGTCATGTTTCTTGCTCTATAATCTACTATAATTTATCCGTGCCTTTTATACTGTGATATACTTCGTCCCCCTCTTCCTTTAATAGTACACAAGAACTTATATAATACATCCTACTCATAGTATAATATTATTAATACGTTATTCATAATTCTAACTTTACTTATCCTTGATATGATTTTGTCATCACTCAAAGTCATTTAACTCAATGCTAAATAAAATGAGGTGACTTATATATATTAAGACCTTATATCTCCTCCGAAAAGTATAGATAATTAGCAACAACATCCTTTTTTACCCATTATCCTCTCATATTACTCAATAATATTGTATATTCAAATACTAATAATATTTACGTCAAAATATTACCCTCATTTCATATTCAATAATATCATAATCATCTATAATATAATAATAACATTCTCAAAACCCTCAAGAACGGGAAAGAAAATTTCTACCCCAAAGCTTATGATAATATTATATCACATCCCCTGCTAATACTTGCAATTAATAATAATATTATACTAGGTATAATAATAGATTTGCTAGAAGTAAAATAAAATTCAACTATATATCAAGTTGACTACTGTACATCTAACGGACTCAGCATATATATGATTCTAGCTTTTATAACATAATGCATTAGGCGTTAACTCAGGCCACCTATCATTTATCAA
The DNA here is from genome assembly GCA_015478945.1 of Trachelipus rathkii. Lineage (NCBI taxonomy): Eukaryota > Metazoa > Arthropoda > Malacostraca > Isopoda > Trachelipodidae > Trachelipus > Trachelipus rathkii. The sequence continues at coordinate 8,317 of JABUQX010105314.1, forward strand.
TCAATATTTAAATAGATGATCAGATATATAATAATCAATCAATTTTGATGGCATAAAATGACTTGGTATCACTTTTGACATTTTTTGATATCTAATATAATGAGATTGTAATGTAATTATTCTGCTCTGGTGTTGAGATAAGGATAGAGAATTTTTAATAATAAACATATATGATATAATATAGACTTGTAAACTCATACAATAAAGACATATAATTCACCTGACACCATGAAAGAAAATAATAAATGCAGACCATATATATTATTCACACAACAAATTAGAAAACTGGTTTTTTGTTATGATATTTCCTAAGAAGTAGGATAAACCTCACCAGTTCTCTTAGCCTGTAAGTGAAAACGAATCCAAGATATTGTTATATTGTTAATTTTTATTTATTTATTTATTTAGTTATTTATTTAGGGATTCAATTATTACTTATTTTTCCTCTATAAATGTATTTGTATTACGTTTCTTATTTATATTCTACGCATTTTAAAAATAAAAGGGCTCCGCATCTCATCCATTAGAGGATATGCGTATTTAGTGTGAACATCAGCAATTCCAGGCTTGTTCGTCTGTGAGTGCTTAATTCTCTCCAGGCCACCTTTTGCTTCTGTTCTGTGGAATTCTCTTCCCTCGCTTTAAAGCTTGCGTCTATAGTCTGGGAGGAGTGTGTTTCCCGTGGCAAAGTTAATGAAGGGAGGGTACTATTGGTGCCATTTATCGGTAAAAAACATGTAGTTTGTCAATTTCCTTGGTGACCACTCTAAGGTGTTGAGATACGACTGTGGTGGTGATCGTCATCCAAGATGGCTGGTGATATCTGCAAATCTGTCTTATATTACTTATTAAAAACATAATCTCTATATTTCCTAGCAGGGCTTGCGCGTATCTAACCGATTTCGATGCTTTTATTATTACTTGTCGCGCAGAAGGTATTTTTCGCAATTTACAGAATACGAGACATATATCTGGTGGCGTTTCGCCAATGTCACTTTGCGCGTAGAATACCAAGTCGTGACTTTATCTTGCTGTATACCAGATGTTTTTTTTTATGACAAAACGATCTGTGTTGTGTGGACAACGTTTCTGTTATCTGTCAGGCGCTCGTATTTGGGCTTAGATTTAGTATGTAAATTTTCATGAGACTCGTAATGGCTGCTATGAGGTTACCTCGCTTATTATTATTAGTAACCTATACTGTATTAGTAGTATGTACAGTTTTTATTGCTAGCTTTCAGTTTACTAGTAAGCTTAGTGGTCTTCAGCGTTCTATCGTTTTAAACTTTTTTGTCTGCTTAATAAGCAGACAATAGTTAAAATACGAGATATTATTTATGGGTTTTTTATTAAATTTACGAGTCCATCACGTATGATCCTAACCATCGTTCATAATGAGAACTTATCAGTCTCTTATAAGTTATAGTTGAACTTAGCGATGTCTCATCTGTTTGCTCCTCCATCCTAGTGTGTCTCACAACTACTGGCATAAATACACATATCCTGCAGAGTAAAAGGATCAAATGTGTTTGTTCGCATTCAAATTTCCCTTATCTTGCGAAAAAAGAACTAGGTTCTCTATCAACATTTGCCCAACATTTTCGCATACAACGTATCGTAACGCGGGAGACAAAGAACTCGTTTACTCTTGGCCACTTGGGTGTATGTCCTCACTCGCCGCTTGGAGATGCTCCTACTCTCCTACATTAGCTGGATTAGACGAACTGACAGAAACAAAAAATATCCTGAAGTTGGAATGGGATGTATCTTGTTATAAACGGAGGTATCTGCATCATTTATATAGATAGATATGTGAGCAAATCTCTTTAGTCACAGCATTTGAATAGCCCCTAACTCATGATAGACTGCGTGGTAGGGACAAGGAAACGCAAAGGTGAGGAACCAATGTCACGGATCAATTCTTGTGACCTTCTACAAGTGGACACAGCAAAGCACCACTCTCACTCAACGCATTCCCGATGCTGGCACTTTCGGTGAACGAACATTAAATTGACGAATTATACATGAATTCTTTTTGCTCGCGTCTTGCCGTCCTAGGAAAACAACTTCAGAGGGACATCATTTGTTCACAGTGTGCTCCAACCATACGCTCATCGCCGAGACGTGTGCACTGAAATAGCTATACGAGTGGTTGCTGAAAATCCATAGTGTCGGAGTTCTATTTTTGTTGGATGGATTCAACTGGGCATAGTGCTTCGAATTTATTCTCCGCTGCTCGATGAGACCCAAGTGGTTTGATGGGAGTTCCCCAATCTTCACTGGATCTGCGTCGTCCGACCTCTTCCTTCCCTCCCCATGTCAGGAGTGACAATGCTTTGTCTATAGGCCATAGAGGATTTGTGTATAGATAAGAATGTTGCTTACAGACGCAGGCGAGTAGGCCATCAAACGAGCAGTTCCACTTAATTTCTTCTGGAGCAATGAAGGTGGGCCAAACTCTTTTCTATGGCACAACGTGAGGTGAAGTGTTGCACATTGGTAAATAGTTGGTCCTTCAAATACTACTCATGCATAGTATCTCTTATATCATTACGCGCCTCTTAATACTGCATTCGCAGCAGGATAGGTTAATTTTCCACTCTGCAGAGTATGGACAGGAGTGTTGTTCAGAAGGAAGAATTGGTTGCGCAGGACTGATATGGCCGCCATGTTCTCCCGCTGAAAGGGTGAGTACAAGATACGCCTACTCTGGTCGCCAACAGGCGAATGGTGTGCATGAGCACTTCAATTGTAAGAGTAAGCATGCTGTGTGAGATGCACCTGAAAGAGGGGAAATTAATATATTGTTAGTACGTGAGGGCCATACGATTGTTACAATTTATTAAACTCCCTTAAATACCGTAAGGAAATCAACCACAATCTTTAAAAGAGTTGCGAGACACGCATGTTGTTCTAACTGAAAGAGCGAGAAGAACCAGGTAGCTTTACTTGCAATTAACTGGGAAGACCCTCGGTGTTGGGCGGCACGTGACTATAATAATAGGAATCAAGGTGACGGGTTGTAAGTGCATATGTTGATCCATATGCTATCGCAGGTGGGCCTTTCTCTCTAGGACAGGGTTAGTGCTCTCGGGAGTTAAGACTATGTAGAGAACACAGATCTCAGATGTGGATTTATATTATGTTCATAAGCTGTGATGTCGTCGGGTGGGAGATAATATGGTGTGAAGCACTGACCTATATAATTCCTATGATAGAGGTCTCTGCCAGAATTGATACAGAAAAGATAAGTATGTGGTCATCTCTGAAGAAAGGTGGGAGAACGGCCACTATTGGTTAAGAAAGTGATCTATAAGGAGATAGTTAGTGCGTACTCTCTGAACAGCTGTTCGTGGGTATCTCGCCTGCGCTGAGAAAGACAGGATGATGCAATATATACATTAGAAGTGTAGAACTTATCTCGCGAGTATGAGCGAACCTCATAGTGTTTTGGGCATATATAAGCCAGTTCAAGATCCGCCTGATACATTCGCGGAATCCAGAACAAGATTCCGTGTTCTCCTAAGCTTTGGTGAGGCGGTTTGAGCGTTATTGTAGAGGTGGGCATGACATATATTCAATATTAGCTTTTATTTTGCTCAAATACTAATTGCTTTGAGGATCGATTATTTTTATAAGCATCTTATATATAACAGATAGTAAGCTTGCATCCTCAATCAAGCTTAAACATTTATAAATTAAATTTTTTGTTTCTATTATTAAGGCGACCGTTTAGAATACACTCCGAGCGTGTGTTTATATTGCAATCTGACCTCTGCTGAGAGGCCAGTGTTGGGACCTCAGCATGTATAGCGCTTGTCACCTCTGAGGAATATAGAACGGCATACGAGCTGCTTGTGTGGGCATGGCCTTTTCCGTTAATATTTGTCGACTCGCCGTCTAAACATTACATCTTATCTGAGATAAAACAATGATACCATCATTATATTACATTCTATGCGCTTCTTCCTCCAATGTTTGAAATACTCAGTATTGAGTTATTCTATATTTAAATTTTCTCTCAAAACATATTTAGTGTATACACGGATAGTTACTCTATGTGCCACCTGCAATTTAGCGTATAATTAAATGCTTTGGACCCATATTAATATCAGTGTTTCTATTTTAATTGCTAAATTTACTCATCTTTTTAATTATATGTTGTTATCTAACTTTTCTTCCCGTGATACAACTCAGGCTGGTGTGTGCGAGTGTCGTCTCGTATTTCTGTTATAAGGCTCTCGACGATCATCGTTGTATTATGTGTTGGGCTCAACTACAGTTGCGAGGTCCTATATGATGTTCGTGTAAGGTTCTCATAACTCAATATGGGACCTGGAAATAGTGCATCAGCTCTGGTCTCTTCCTTCTAAATATAATTATACGCAACATGATGCATACTCTACTCTTTCGAACACAATCTCTCTTCTTCTTTTTTTTTTTTTTGCTAGTTATACACATACAACATTTGTTTTCCTTGCCCTCGCTTAGAGAAATGATATGGGAAAGAATGGTCCACATAATAATGCTCACTGTATACTAATAAGTAGAAATTAATAATTAAGTATTAAGGAAGGATTGATATATAAAGGCTTGTGGGTAAATCTTTATTTGTTCTTTTATCATATATACTTTTCGATTTAAATTTTGTTTAATACTTATTACTTAATATATTATTATTTTAATATATATATATATTATAGTAGTTATAAATAATTAAAAGGTGTGGAATAGAAAGATAGTACCTTGCACGCTCTCTCTATATAGGTATTATCGTTGAGGCGGTATACAGACTTGGGTTGTCACCCTCTGCACTCATAGAATGCTTACTGTGAGTCTCACAATCTCCAATAGTCTCAGGATTTATCAGGGTTCCATAGATTATAGGAAGGTTTCCTGGTTCCTTGGTTGGTAACTCATCCAAAGGCGTATTTGAAGGCTGCACGTAGTGGGTATGGTGCCTTAGTCGTAGTTGGTTGGCCTTTCACTATATTACCTGTGGTGGTAATGCTTAATACTCTATAATATGTATGTATATATGCTCTTACAGTGATTAGGTAATCATTTTCTCCCCAGAACTGGTGAGTTTGTCACGTTCACTAAGTAACTAATAATTTTATTGTATTTATTGATTGTTATTAATAAAATAATTAAATTTACACCTACTATAATATATATATTATTATGTTTATATATAGTCGACAATAATTCAGATATTAAATAATGACTAAATATTTTATATTCTTAATTTTCTTCACCTTCATCTTACTATCCTGACCGTACCAATAGTGTTGACTATGCACCTTTTGAGGTTGACCTCTGTCATATCTCAGTGGAAACTGTACATTCTCCAAGATAGGACTATAATTGTGGTGACTGATATCCTAAATCTGTATCGGCTGTAGTGGCCCTCACATCTATCTGGGTGGAAGAGGTTGGTTTATCAGTCGCATTATTATTACTCACACCTCATATTTTTGCATCCGTCTTAGTCAATTCCGTCTCATAAGTTACTATCTTTGAGTATGTAGTATGAAACTTATATGAGGGATATATTATGAGTATAAACATTATCCTTTATGTATAGGTTCAATCATGCTATAAAATTCCTATATAGTGGTGCATCATAGAATGATAATAATGGAACACCTATATGATTAAAAAGTAATATTATAATCAATATATATTTATAATACATGAATATAAAAACATATTTTAAAACGTGAAGACTGCTTAATAATATAATTTCGATGCAAAATATACCATATATTTTAAAATATAAAATTGCTTTAACTCAAAAAAAAGAATAACTTAAATATTATAGTTTCTGAATTTTTTTCATCCTTGGGATGTTAATCCTTGTCTATTGTATCTACTATTTCATGCTTGGGCTGACTTACCTGACGCTCTTTCAATATTCCATAGCACTTACGTTGGACGCTTGCTAGTGAGACTCACTCTTCCCTTTATGAACTGGATAGCTGAAACCGCTGGCTTGCTTAAGTGACCCTTTTCAATTTGGCTGCTAGTGAGAGGTGAGATGAGATACGTGATTTTGTGATGCATATTACTGTATAGGTATATAAAAAATTGTATATATATACATAATTACATAAACTAACTTTATAATTATAAAATTTATACTTTTTATTTTTCTTTTGCATATAATTTGTTAATATAAGTGTATCTAGTTTTTTACATTGGATCTTGCCTTTATTAACCTATAATTATAACTTAATGACAATATTTAGTTAGTTTGTTGTTCTTATCTAAATTATATTTTAAATTTAATAATTTACATTAATAACTACTTAATGGTCATTGTTAAATAATAATAGTTTGAGTCCATTCTGACTTGTCTTATATATATATATATATGGGTGTACTTAGTAGGATATAAAGCCCTCTATCTATTCCCTTTGTCAGGCTGGAATAGGTTCTACACTCTGTGCATAACACCAGTGTGAATTTCCTAAGAGACACCCCATCAACTTTCTCATCAGTCCTCAAATAAATTTTTTTCAAAGATGAAAGAAATACTCATATATCGAGAAGTTTTTTAATTTATTTTGGTAATTATATTGCTATATTTTAATTATATTCATATATTTAAATGTTCATCATGAAAATTCTAACCTTAAATTATGTATTACTGAGTATTATTTTATTTAAAAATTTAATTTGGTTTACTTTATAGTTCTTTTAATCTCTATACTCTATTCTCTGTCTTTATGTCTTTAGTCTTTTATCATATTTATAGCTAATGGAGGCGTAGTTTTCTATATACCTCTTACTCAAAGATGGATGCAAATTATGCTTGTCTCAACGTCTTGTACTAAGGCATTACTCACTATCTCGTTTGTCCTTATATTTAGGCCCTTTATTTTTAGTGAGTGATTTTATTATTTCTTCATAATGAGATCCTCTCTAGGTCTTATATCTCTTAACAATATCTCAAGTAGGTTTTACCTTGTGCTATAGTAATATCAGTTAATGATAATGAATCTTTGGCTGTTACCATTGTCACTCTAAGCTTACTTCATTATTTTACAAATGGGTATAAGAGATGTGTCTACTACTTTAAGTCATATCAACTGTGGCTAGTGGGTATATGAATACTCTAGTCTACCAGAAACACCTCTTTTATGGTTTCTATACACAAATTATATCCTGTATATTTCAATATATTTTTAATATATTTATGTATTATTATTACTTTTAGTACATATTAATTAATATATTATGGTTCAGTTATCTGATAATTATTAAATCTATAATATTATTATATATATATCTATATAATATATATATAATAATATATATTATATATATATATAATATATATATATGATATATAATTATATATATATATTATATTTTTATATACTTAATATATATATATTTATATACTATATTAATATATATATTCATTATATATTATTGGTATTTAAGTATATATATGATATAATATATATATACTTATTATATTTATTATTAATATATAATTAATTAATTAATTTAATTCATATTATTATATTTATATATTTAATTTTAATTTGTATAATATATATACTTATATTATTTTATTAGTATTAATTATAGTATCATCTTAAGGTAAACTTAAGTACTATACAATCTCTAGTAAATTAGTATATTAATTATATATGATATATATATATATATAATATAATTTTTACTTATATTACTTTATATAACATTAATATAATTAAATATACTAAATTTAATTAAATAATAATGAGAGAGAGAGAGAGAGAGAGAGAGAGAGAGAGAGAGAATTGGGACATCAGACATATACAATATGTGATTTTAAAACAGGTGTAGAAAGTTGTTTCCCGCAATATACGATCCAATATCTCAATTCTACAGGTAGGAATATATCGACGATGCCGAAAACGTTTGTCGTAATCTGGTTCTTTCATTTTATGGAAGACACCACGACACCAAAGCGACAGGGATATAATTTTAACTACTTTGTAGCCGTCAAAACAGTGGCTGGTGACAGTCAAACCTGCGATGGTAACTTTCCTAGAGATTATCTGGCTTCGACATATCAGCAAAAACAACGGTAGTTAACAAAAATGTTTTGAATCAAATTTTGTCGACTTGTTAAGAACAACACAGAGGAAACTTCAATTCAAACGCTTATACAGTATGATTTTGTACACACAATTCGTCTCAACAATAAATAGACGCTGCTAACACAATACAACGGAATAAACTAGAATTAGCCGGGCACCGCAACGCACAGCACCGCACCAAAAGATATTTTTCTAGAACCGCAACGCACCGGGACAATGTAATTGTCTTTCGCACCTCACCACACCAAAATGAGCTCACAATGCACCCACCTCACCCCATAACACCCAATGGGCCGATCAACCCTAGAATGAATCCTCTAGTGCGATTTGACCGTAACTTTATATTTTTCATGGCTACATCTTGTTGATTTTGATTATAGTACTGCTACCTGACTAATATTATGGCAGAAAATGTGTTGCGCAAAAGTTCTCACTCTCTCTAATAAATCGAGATGCAACCATTATGAAACAAACGATATATATATATATATATATATATATATATAATGACATCAAAAATACGTTTTTCCTTTTATTTATCACTTTTGGATGCTGACAAAAACACTTATTCAATTAAATGAATCAAGAGTGTTTTTCTTCACTAATTGTAATGAACAGATGAGTGAGGAGTAGGAACTAGAACCGCGGAGTCGGTGTGGCTGGAGATAAAACCGGTGACAGAGACAGAATTGGTGCTGGAGACAAAGCCGGAGCCGGAACCGCAAAAAAAAAAATAAAAAAAAAATATATTTCATTTATTTAATTGTTAAGTAACACTATAGGAGTTGGTAAGATGAATTCATTTTTTTCATGTAATTAATAAATTTTATAACTTGGAATTATTGATTTTATAAATGTAAATAAAGTAGTTGTTAAAACAGGGAACTGCCGGAGCTGGAGGCTGAGACGGAGCCAGAGCGGGAGCCAGAGCCAGAGCCAGAGCCGGATCCTCATCCGCCTAATTTTAAAATAATGAAATTGGAGCTAAACATTTTTAAAATAGTTGGTAGCAATTTAGTATAAAATGATTGAGCTGATGTCAGGAAATTTTAAAATGATTAAGCCGGAGCTAGAGTTGTAGTCGT
>JABUQX010105314.1:35000-54078 GCA_015478945.1 Trachelipus rathkii
TTATAATTAATAATAATAATGAATAAATAATAAAATAATAATAATAATAATAATAATATAATAATAATAATAATAATAATAATAATAATAATAATAATAATAATAATAATAATAACAATAATAATAACAATAACAATAACAATAACAATAACAATAACAATAATAATAATAATAATAATAATAATAATAATAATAATAATAATAATAATAATAATAATAATAATAATAATAATAATAATAATAATAATAATAATAATAATAATAATAATAATATCCATTTCTTGCATCTTCCACATTTGAGCATGCACCGTCAAACATAGGCGCCAGTTTCACCGAGGGATTAAGATATAGCAAACTTTGTTGCGTCTCCTGCTTCAAGGCATCATTTATTCAGTATTTTGAATGGATATAAAATAATCCTTTGATACGGTCTTTTTTACCATTCGAAAAAGTAAATATTTTTTTAATACTTTTAATACAGTATAAATTCATTTTGAGAATCATCAAAATATATAAAAAAAATACTAAAAAGGTATATAGTTTTAAATTTTGTATATATATATATATATATATATATATATATATATATATATATATATATATATATATATATATATATATATATATATATATATATATATATATATATATAGAGAGAGAGAGAATAGAAGGGAGGATATCAGACACAGAGAGAGGAGAGAAGATAGAATAGATAGAATAGATAGATAGATAGAATAGATAGATAGATAGATAGATAGATAGATAGATAGATAGATGTAAGTTCAAAAAACATTTACATTTTTTTAAATTTGTTTTTTTACAAAGAAAAAACAACCGATTTTCTTGTTTTTTCCTATTTCTTATTTATTTTAAATAATATATTATTTTACTAGTTTACATTGCTTATTAATTATTTAGCGATAATTTCATTTCTAATAACCTTGAGAAAGGTTATACCAATAATTGTACTATATAAATATGTGATTTTAAATGGTTATTAATTAGACAGGACCATTTTTTATTATTTGTCAATATCGAATTTAGAAAAAAATTACTACTACTATTACTACTACTACTACTACTACTACTACTACTACTACTACTACTACTAATAATAATAATAATAAAATAATAATATACATAATAATAATAATAAAATAATAATAATAATAATAATAATAATAATAATAATAACAATAATAATAATATTTATAATGATACTACTACTACTACTACTACTACTACTACTACTACTACTACTACTACTAATAATAATAATAATAATAATAATAGTAATAGTAATAAGAAAATAATAAAAATATAATCATAATAAAATAAAAATAAATAAAAGTAATAATAATAAAGAAATGGAAATAAAAAATAATGATAATGATTAATGATAATGATAATATAATATATAATCTAATAATAATAATAATAATAATAATAATAATAATAATAATAATAATAATAATAATAATAATAATAATAATAATAATAATAATAATAATAATAATAATAATAATGCTAACTTTTTTATTTGGATAATCTTTTTGAAAAAAAATGAAGGACTCAGTTATACCAATCTGCATACCTGCACCATTAAACTAGTTATTTATATAGTACAGTTATACTAAACAAAATTATTTTAAGACTTATTATATCGAAGTTAGATCTAAATAATAATAAACTAAATAAAATAGTATAATAATACAATATGTAGTAAAAAAACACAAAGGGTAAAAAAAACTTTTTTTAACAAAACACACACATACATACACCTAAGCGCACACACACACCTACACAGCTACACACACACCTACACCTACACACACCTACACAGCTACACACTCACACCTATACACACACACACACACACACACCTACACACACACACAAGATAACGGTACCCCAAAATCTGTTCTATATACAACTCTCTAAGGATGCCGAAATGGTATAAATATATATCGTTATTGATATTTTTTATCAATACTATAAAAAAAATCGAAGATATGTTTTCAGCCGTATCGATAATTATTCCTCAGTATCGAATAATCGATATTTTTTTTATTTATGCTCTATAAATTTTGAACATTTTTTTTGTCTCTTTTATCTTTATAATATTATTTTTTTCAAAACTTTGTGTGCTTTGCTAATTTTCATGTTCGACATAAATCTCCATGTGGGATAATGAGTTCTTTTTTCTAAATGACTCAGGAGGGAAGGAGTAGGTCAGAGAATTAAGAGAGAACTATTTATGAATTATCCATAGTGTATTTTTACTTTTTAAATTAGTTGTTTTATGAAAAGTAATGAAAGTTTCCTATAATATATAATACTAGTTAGGATGCCAAGGGTAGATGTTTGGTTTTCTTCTGTTTTTTTTTTTTTCAATTTAATTTAATTTGAAAGGAGAAATATTTTAGTTTATATGTTGAGATTTTCTACTCGTTTCGATGTTCCTGTTCTTAATCATTACCCAACTGCTTGCTCAAGTCCAGCATTCCAACATATAACATAAAATATAATAAAACATACTATAAAATAACATATTTCTAAAAACATAAAAAATTTAAAATAAAATTTCATTAGTAAATGATTAGCAAATAATGCACAGTACACTTTGTGAACCATAACTAAATGTTGACTTTAACATAGTTAATATTATAAAAATTTATATTAAATGAAGATGAAGGCATAAGAATTTATGGTAGATACAATAGGCAATTTTTTTTAGAAAGATAATATATATTTTAATCTATATTGGCTAAGATATCTAAAACATTATTATTATTATTATTATTATTATTATTATTATTATTATTATTATTATTATTATTATTATTATTATTATTATTATTATTATTATTATTATTATTATTATTATTATTATTATTATTGTTGTTGTTGTTGTTGTTGTTGTTGTTGTTGTTGTTGTTGTTGTTGTTGTTGTTGTTGTTGTTGTTGTTGTTGTTGTTGTTGTTGTTGTTGTGTTTGTTGTTGTTGTTGTTGTTGTCGTTGTGGTTTGATGTTTTATTGTTGTTGTTGTTCTTTGTAAACTTTTGTAATACAATTAGAATTAATATTATATTGTAATTTAGATGATATTAATTATTATTTTTTAATATTATTATTATTAGTAATGAAGAATTATTATTAATTTTATTATTAAAATTAATTATTATTATTATTATTATTATTATTAATATTACTTATTTATTATTATTATATTAGATTATATTTTATTTATTATTATTATTCTTAAATTATTAAATATTTATGATATTATTGTTAAATATTAATTAATTTTTACTCTTAATTATTATTACTATTATATTATTGTTTTTATTATTATTATTATTATTATTATTATTATTATTATTATTATTATTATTATTATTATTATTATTATTATTATTATTATTATTATTATTATTATTATTATTATATTATTATTAGTAGTACATTACAAGTTTATTTTGATTAATAATTTAATTGAAAATTCAATATTTTATTAATTAATATTATTTATTATTAAAAAAAATTAATTATTATTATTAATTATTAATGATGTTATTTATTATATTCTTTATTATTTATTATTTATATTATTATTATTATTATTATTATTATTATTATTATTATTATTTAAGAGGACATCACCATAATATTCCCTGAAAGTTGGGGGGAAGGGTAAATAAGGTTCACGATACTCCTTATAAGCTTCTTCTTGCATGGCATTTTCTACCGTATATATTCTCAATCATATATAATATTAAATTTATATATATTCTTATAATATATAGAACGGAAATATATATATTGTCATTGTTTACTTTTCCTTTGATGATCAAATTTAATTTTTAGATTATGAATCATTAGTTTAAATATATTGATTTTTCTTGTAGGATTCGTCTTCTTTCCATTTTGTTACAGTAGGATTCGTAAAATCAAGTACAGGTAATGTAAGCCTATTAACTGCTAAGAAATGAGATTAAATTAATTATATATTCCGTTTGCTCTATAAAAATAGAGTAAGAATTCCAACATCAGGCTTCATTTTTTACTAGAACCTTGCCCTAATTGTTTCATAAGTCATTAAACAAAATAGGGATTAATTAAAGATACGTTACAAAAATATCGACATTATGAAAGTTTTAAAAAAGCACAGCTTGGTTCAACTTTTTTTTTTTTTATGAATTTGTTATTTTTTGAAAATCGTGATGTTGAAGTAACAATTTTAGTTATTTCTATAATTTCTTTAATTGTTATATTTTTAAATGGGCAGAAATTTAACACTCCTGACACAGGGAAATGAGGACAATTGGGAAATTTGAATTCATTCGTGAAGTATGGGATAAATATAATCTTGAACAATATTATTATTTTAATAATGCTTGTAGAAATATCTCTTGTTTTAAATTTTTTTCTTATTTTTAAACAGATATTTATTTTTAATCAATCCTGAAATGAGAAGGGTGTATGATCTATCTGTATGTCAATTAAAAAAAAAAGTGAGGTATTTTCAAGTCAACAATTTCCCCCATAATATATATATTATAATATATATAAATACTATATAATATCATGGTACGTATTATGTATTATAGTATATATAGTATATATATATATATAATATATATATATATATATATATATATATATATTATATAATATTATATATATTATATATATAGTATGCAAATGCAATGACAGAATGGGTATGTCTATCATGAGGGTTGATTATCTTTGCCCCCGTACTCCCTTAAAACCTCCTTTACCGTTTGAGATAACAGTGTGATTTGGAATAATAAATTTTATGTCATAAATGTTCAAATTATTTTATTATAAAAACATATCTTACTTATATTTACAAAAAATTATTTTTATAACACATAAAAAATTAAAATTTTCATCTTTAAGGCAACTTCCCGGGTCGGGTAAGCCGTTCTCTATTCACTAATTTATTATTAAACATATTATATATTATTATATAATTGATATAATTATATATTTTTATATATATATTAATAAATTATAATATTATATATGATATTAATTAATATTTAATATTATATTATAATTATAATATTTTATATATATATATATATATTAATTATATATTATATTTATATTATATATATATATTATATTTATATATATATTATATATATATAATAATATAAATAAAATTTATTCAAATTATAATACATGTTATGTATAATATATTATTTAGATCATATAAATTTTATGAATTAAATAAATTATTATTTTAAAGGCTTCATATTTTATTGAAAATTTAAAATTTTTGAAATAATGGCCCCCAAGGCAAGAGGAAATGTGTTTTCAATAAGGACCTTGAGAAAGAATACCCATAATATTTATATGAATAATAGTACTAAATTTAATATAGTTACTTAGGAGAATTATCATTATTATGTAGTATTATTCTAGGATAAAATTATTATGCAAACATATTATGTCTATTATTATAGTACAGTTTGTAAATTATATTAATATTATATATCTAAGTTACATTTATAGGAATAGTAATATTATATAGTATTAAGACCTTAAGTAATTAATTATAATATCATTATATACCTAATATAAATACATTTAAATATAATATTAATACTTATATATTAGAAAAAAAACTATATTTATATATAATAAAAACTGCTTTGCCGTGCCAATTAATAAATGATGTTCATAATAATTGCAAAAATACTGCAGACACAAATGAATGTTATCTATTATATCATCCAATAGATAAGGAATGAGACTTCACATGTTTATGGTGTACAAACGCAAGGGCGTAACTTATATGGATTAAGGTTATTGGATGGGTAGGGTAGTCTCCTACCCACATTATTTTTTCGGAGTCTTTTGGAAAACGGTATACTGAATTATAATGGGAGAAATGGTGAGCTTACAGACAATTTATTTGTATGTTGAAAAAAAGACAATGATTTACAAACCATATATTATAAAAAATAATCAATAAATATAGCAATAAATTTATATAAAACATCATATATTATTTGGAAATATTGCTCCTATCCTACTACTTCCTCTTGTTTTAGACGGTAATAAATATTAAGTTCGTACATATCGTGCGGAAACATGTGACGTATTTCATTCATTTCCATATAATATACTAAAATATTGGTCGCAGGCCTAGACTACAAATGAAAGAAACTTATATTGAGATCAAACGAACCGGCGAAACTTGTTCTGTATATCAGAGTTGTGCAAGAAACGTATCGAAGATATAATTTGCGAAAAGAAGTATGTTTGAGACATTAAACTCACTTCGTCCGTCGCTCTCACAGTCTCTCGTTCCACACTCTGTCTAATTTAAATGTATCTCTTTCATTCTTTCTCTCTTCGTATTATATTATATATTTACACCTCAAATATGACTTATATAGATATATCAGGACTTGAATAGATATATCTGATATTCTGAGAAGCCTCAATTTTATTTGATTAGAATTTACCTTAAGTAATACCTGTCATTAATCAAATTAACATAAGGACAAATACATATAAAAATATATTTTTAAAATTTGTTATAGTTAATAATTTATTATTATCCAACCATGTTATAAAGGGATTTATCAAGATGAAAACTAATTATAGATTTAAGTAAAAATTTTATCATTTATTATTATTAGCAATAGTAGTAGTATTACTACAGAGGCCCTGATATTTTTATATTGATTTAATGCTTAAATTAAAATATTAGATTATTAGTAACATTAAACTTGATAAAAACATAATTAGGGCTCTTACTTTAGCAGACAATTATAAATTTAAGTATTTACTTATAATTGCAATAATCTTTAGGGGTATATCTAAGAATTAACGGGCGTTTATTTTTAACTAAATTAGTTATATTATTTACAATAATCAATCATGGGGTAAGGAGTACCTTATTGGGTAACTTAGTGATAGTTTATTTAAGTTATGTATGGTAAATAAGGAGTATAATGTTTAGTCCATTCTCTATCATATCCTAGTTCAAAAAATAAAATATTCGGTTGTTGAAGTATTTCTTTCAAATTCTGAGAAAATGATTACTTTTATATTTACCTATTCTGTCCTCAAAGGTTTTTCTTTTCGAAGTTTGAAACAAAAATATATTTATTCCCCGCATTTATCTATAATAATCAATTAAATCATTAATTCTAGTTAGACCATTTCATGAATTTAAAGAATTATGTGAATATTAATTATTGTTATTCAGGAAATACAAGTTAAAATTTAAGAAGAGGTAATAGATATAGTACAAAACTATTAAGATGGCTTGCTCTACTTATACCTACTGCGGTTTTTAACTTGATCTATCTTAGTACAAGTGTATTATTTATAGCCTATTAAACCTACTTAAATGATTACAATTTTATTTTTGATGAGTATACCTCAAATAGAATTAAATGATACACCTTATTAATTTGTTATGAATTATTATAAATCATTATATATTTGATAAAAATATCTATTTATTACTTAGATATAAGCTAATGGACTTTATAATAAACTTATATTTAAACTCCACAGTTTCAAAGTCAGTTCTCACAATCATATTTTCATTCACTATATTATGTATACTATTGAATTAAATAGATATGAAGGGGATAATATCAAATATTATATACAATTTTACGAATTAATATATAGTTCAGACTATTATTAATAATGATTTAATATTATAACACAATAATATTGGCCCTCTTTAAATAGAAGCGAATTATATGACGACTTTATTGGTCACTGTCCCGTCATGGTCTTCGTTATTTTTTTTTTTTTTTACATATTTTATTGCTGTAAAAGAAAAAAATTGTGTATTATTAACAATCTTGTATAAACATTATAATTCTAATACCGGAAATATCGATAGATATATAGAAAGGTTAGTATCAGGAAAATATTGAGACGAAGTAATCATAGGTAAATCAGAGTAGGAAGACGATGGCATTCAAAATTAAGAATAGGGGAGAAAAAAACTCACTTAATGAGGAGTAAATTACATGAATCGAAGGTAGGGGGTGAAGGAAATTACTGTTTGGAGAGTATTTTTTAAACAAACAGAGGACATATAAAAAATATGAAGCAACTATTCTGTTTGTAAAACTTTCATACATTTGAAAATAAATATTATAACGGATAATATAAAATAAACTGTGTCTGATCAAAAATATAATACAACACTTTAATAACTTTAATTAAATAAGAGTTATGATTACATATACTTAAGTTAATCACACAATTCATAAATTATTTTATGGGTAAAAAAATATTCTATAAAAGATGTTAACGATATATTTGTCCTATTGGTCAAGAGTTTAGCTGATATTGAGACAGTAAAGCAGCTGAAAAACAATGTTCTAAATTGAGAAATTCATTACCGAAATCCAAATGTTTTGGTAATTGAGACAAGTTTTCCTTTATTCTTCCACTTATGTGTTATATAAATTCACGCGTTTACAGTATCCATTTGGGCTAGGTTCGAACGGTAATTTCCTTAATGATTTGTATAACTTAATTGTCAGGTTAAATTATACAGTTACAATTATGTGTTCGTTAAAACTAGGTATGTGAAATTTTTAACCGAACAACTGACATAATAAGGTGCTCGCGACCTTAACGAAATGAAAATTGAGAAATTTGTTCAAATGAAAACACTTTACTTGTTCGGGTATCGCATTTTGTGTGTGAGTGAAAATCCCAATATATACATTAATACGAACTATTACAATAGCTATATTGGACTTACGGGGATAGATCACGCTCAAAGGTTGGGCTAAATACATACTTTGACTATACTGCTAGGAGTTAATCCTTTAAAATGATTGAATTTCTCTTTCAATTGCCTTTTGTTTATTGTTTATTTTAAAAATATTAACCTTTTTCAAAAATGAAAATATTTCCGGGGCATATTTTAACCTTTATTATATTACCACGACAAGTATTGTTTATACTAAAATCAATTAGCCATACACAGGTAAGAATGGCAGAAGACAAGTTGGTGTATAATGCATTGGGTATGAGGCACGAGCAATCGGCTGAATGAAACGCTAACGTCCTATACCACTAATTCCTGTCGCTGTAATTGACAGTGCTTGTATAAGGCTTGTTCAATATATTAGGTTTAATAATAAACAAAGTTTAGATTTCCGAATTTAATATACGTGTTCCGAATTTTACAGAATGTTGATTGGTTTAATGGTGATAATTTTAGATTATTCTATAAAAAAAAATAATACATTATTCATATGACTGAAAATTATAATTTATGTGATACTATATATATCTACATATGCCCTCACTTAATTATAGTACTAGGTAAGTATATATGATATTAATATATTATATATTAATCTACATTTTGTATATATATTTAATATTATTATATATATTATTAATAATATTAATTTCTGAAATAAGTAGACAGTATACACTAAGTTAAGTTCGATCGACTTTTGTATTTTTGGAAATTAGAGTATTGGTTTTTAATTATCAAGATATGGACATGAAATCGGAATACGGGCAATTTTACCTTTGGGAACGATATCAATCACAAATAACTAAAACATAAGGTATAGTTTCTCATATTATATATAGTAGTTATTTAAAAGTAAGAAAAATTCTATTTCTCGGTGTTCTAGTACTAGGGATAGTCGGTACGAATTATATAGGTATATGACTGCCAAACGTACGATGCCTTATTGAAAAATAAGTAACGATCTCTTTAATGATTACACGGTTTAGTAGTTGAAGTATGCGTACCTATTGGATCCTCTGTTTCAGTTTTGCTCTTAAATATGAATCAGGTAAAGGAATTTGATCATTGAGATTAAAACCCGGTATATTAGATATATAAAAAAAGAAAATGGACTGGGAGGGATGCATGACTTAAACACATAATAAGTGCCCTAAATATTAATATTTATGGCTATCAATTAATACTCTATACATCAATCTACACATTACTCATAAAATTAATAATACAATAAATATTATACTATATTTTTTTATATTCTTTTCTATTTTAAAGTTCTGTCAACTATAATCAACCTTTTGAGCTACAATTGTTTAGCTTTTCAGATAATAGCGACATCATGACAAACCTTGTATTAATATTTAAAATTTACCTCGCTCAACTACATAAGATAATAGTGTTGCTTAGTGTAATCTTTACCGATTCCTGCAATTATCCAGCGTATTATGCATTTATTTATATAATTATTATATATTATCAGACCGCTATCTCATCACAATCTTATCTTTACATAGTCATATACGATGCTTACATTATAAAAATATGACATAATTTTGAAAAATTCATTATATCTATTTTATTTAAGTAGGGATAATAATTCAATAATACTACAGCATATAAGGAACTTAATAATCTTAACTATCTATTAAAAATATACTTATATATTATATAAGAGCTAATTTATATGAGTATGAGCAAAGTGTTAACGAACGCACAACAACTTTAAATGAACGCACATATTATGCACACACGGATATTTTTAAAACAATTTATCTCGGGAACGATTAAAAAGTTGGCCTATGGGTTTTTTAAAAATTATTGTGTTTTTTTTAAATATATTTGCTCCTATTGGAATGATACGCTAAACTAACATCCCCAATAGTTTAACACCTGATCTCTATTTTGTTTAATTTACAAATGGTTGTATGGGAAACTGTATCTCACTCTAATACATCAGAAAAAATAAGTAAGCACCTATTAATATTAAAAAATCTGTAATAAAAATTCTCACGGCATAATCGCAGCGTCAGTACTGATTTTTCTTTTACTAAGAAACACGCACAAACATCTCTGTAGATCTTTCCTTGTTTCTCTACCCCAGTTCTAGCAACCAAGAATTATCAATTTTATGACTTCATCTTTTTGGGGTATCTCTTTCTTTCTTTTTTCCTTTATCCTTGAACTTCTTGCTGAGACCTCGCTTTTTTGTGCTAGATTATCCTTTTCTGTAGCTTTTCACTAAAAGATAGACGTTTTCAAAAATTCAAACATTACAAAGAGGACTAGAGAAATTTCAATAAACTATAGGTTAGTAACGTCGCCCTGCCCAGAAATTGTACCAGTGAGTTCACAATATAAATTCAGACTTTAGGGTTTTTAAAACCTGGAATACTTATAGTTCTTATTTATACTATTTCAAAAATAAAACTTATAATCTTGGAGCGACATAATTAATCACCTTATTACCATTCTTCAACTATACCAATGATCTCTTCCATTCTTTTATTTCTTAAAATATTTTAGAAATCGGCCATCATACACCACTAATACTCCAATGAAAAGGGGGTGACCCTTAGAATATCAAAATAATAATAATACTACTAAATCCTAATTTTAAATCATTATTTTTCATATCTCTTATATAGTTGTTGATAATAATGTTTACACATCAATATCGAAAATCATATCTATGACTTCATGAATTTTTGGTTAGTGAAATCATTTATTATTATCTTATCATAATGTCGAGTTGTTTTTGAGGTCAAGGAAAATTGTGTTATTACTCATTGTTACATTTTGCTAATTATTCAAGTGAATTTGATAAGTCATAAATGTATTTATTCTAGTGCTCGAGTATTTAATTAATTTGGCAGTCTCGCCTTAGCTCTTTACGGGGCTCAAAACTCATTTGGAAATTCTATACGTGACTACATCACCATGTTGAGATGTGTGTATTATTCGCTCATATTACTATTATTGAATGCGATACCATTCTTTTATTGCTAGAATTAAGTAATGTGTGAGGTTTTGATTAGTTGAGAATTTTATTAATAGTTAAATTAAAGGAGGGGATGTTCGAGCCCTTTCAAGATCTTATTTGCGACTCAATATTGACTGACCTCTTACATATATTAAATCGTATTATTATGTACTTTCATTCCCTCAATTAATTAAATTGAGAAGACGAGTCCACTTTAACATAAAACCCACTTATCCCTCTTGCTTGAAGTGAGAACCTGCACTTCACTTCTCATTTTATTTATTGTTACTCTTCATTCATATATAAAGTAGTATAAAGCTACAAGTGATTTTAAGAGACCCTTTACCTTCCGCTACGAGGTGACTACTCCGTCACATTTATGACTCTCCTCATAATAATTGAGGACCAGTCCAATTCAACTCTAATCCCTGACTACGCAGTAGGCTCTTCTCCATAAGTCATTAGACTCCCATTAATACGAGAAAAAGTAATGAGGATGCTCCTGGTGTCACCGGGAAAATGGGTTCAAACTCATCATGCGGCTCGGGGAGGTGCACTCATCAGTTACACAACGATGGACTGTGCGACATCATAATATGGCGAGGAGGAGGGAATCAATTCCAACCCTCCACGCTTTGACCGGGAAAAGAGAGAGTGGCCGTACCAGAACTAAGAACTCAAATATTATTCGGTAAATTATATAGGTGACTATTTTGGCAAGCATATATAGGGGGATATTGCATATATAATACTTTTTGAGAATTTCCTTATGTTATTTCTGGGACTTTTATATACTATATTCATAACTTTTTTGAGTAGAAGAGATAAGGATTTGTGAGAGTAACTTATGTTATATTTTTAAAACATTTATCTCATATTCCTCTTTTATATAAGGCTTATTGGTACCTAAACTCATACCGATATATCTCATATATATACATTATATATATATATATATATATAATCAGCGGGCGAATCCTTATACATTTTAACTTCGTTTATTGCCTTCTCACGATTTCTTTTTATTAACTATTTTTGACCGTTGCTTTCGGCAAAGTCTTTGTAGAAGCGGAAAACACTTATTTCTCTATTCACTTTTTTTATTTTAACTGAAATAGGCTTCCGTTTTGCTCTGCATAAAAAACACTTTTAAATTTTTTATTTTTAATGTAAGGGGGGTGTGAATTTAGATAACAATAATATGGGTGGGTCGAATATTATACTTATCTTCTTCTTTGCACTTTGGATTAATAAGGGAAGAGCATCTTTAGCAAATTAACATCTCACAACTCTTTATATTTTAGACCATCTCTATGCAGTCACACGGGATTATTTACCGACCAGGTTGCAATCCCAAGTCAGTCAAATGTGAAATATAAATTTTCACGGCTACTTCCCATCTAGAGAGTTTCTAAACGCTTACTTTTATGAGTCGAGGTTGTTTTTAGCGATAGGACACAGGGGAGTCAACTAATGCGTGTTTTCCCTTGCGAGAGCAAAGAAAACACATATCTAACTGGATCTATAGCACAAGGAGGTTTAAAGACGATAGAGTAAAAACAATGTTGCTCGAAGAGGGTAGCACTCCCCATGTTTAAATTGTCCGAATGAACTTCGTGGCAGAGGCCGAGAGAAATGAGCTAATTATAAAGTTTAGAGTGGAACCACGAACATTTTAGTAGGGATATTTGGCAAGCATTCGAATATTCGGAAGATTTAAGGACAAGACGATGTAGTTATATGGGTATCCTGGCATAGGGGAAAGTATCGGAATATACCGTAACATGTGCATACACCCTTCGTTTTTAACTTATTTTGTAGTCTTGCTGCCATCAATTTAAAATTATTAAGGTCGTTCTGGTTCGTTCGTCGCAACAGTCGAGATTTTCAAGCAACCCACACCACTTATTTCCCTTCACGGAAATTTGCGTGTCGTGAAGGGGCAAGATTTATCGTCCCACAATGCTTTTCACTAAGGCTGCAGGTTGAAACTATGCGAAAGGTGTCATTGTTAGTGGTTTTGTATCTGTTTTTTTTGTTTTTTTTCTTGTGAGAAGGATCGCCATAACAATGAGAAACCTTTGTGGTAGGGGTTTTGTACAGATAAAAATTGGAATTAAATTGGCTAGTAGAAATGGGATTATTCTAATAATACACTAAAATTTAATCAATAATGTAATAAAAAATTTCCTCAAATCGAGGAGTTTAGGAATAGATTTACACTAATCTGATACTGCCTTGGAAACGCAGATGATATCATGATTCAATGAATTAATCAAATAATCAATGAAAGCGAGGATTCTTCTATATATTAGAAAATCATTTTTGAACGAGAATATAGTAAATTTTGATTTGGAAATTGAAATACGTAAATTGTAGACCAACGATTTGTCATTGCATGTTATTGCAATGAGATTAGCACCTTATGAGAAAACCGCTTAAAGGAACACCTTTTTTGAAACAACTTTACTCTTATCACAATCAGAGCCCAATAATTCGGACCACAAAAATAATTTTCATAATCTATCTCACTACTATAACAAAAATAAGGGGCTTGGAATTAAAAAGCGTAGGCCTCTCTAATCATTCGTTTCTCTCTCTATCTATATATAATACACTAATTCGTCTATTAGCCTGCTATGAAAGTATTAGCTGTTATTATATAATATATTGAGTATTATGATACAATAAAACGCCTTATATACTATGAAAAGCTTTTATGAAAACTAAAATTATATATCACGCTTTAAATAAGTTATTAAAAAACTTTTAAAATTATTATATCCTTAGAAAAATATCATGAATTATTATATTAAGGAAAAATAACTAACAAAACAAATAATTTAATAAATACTTAATATATATATTATATATAATAGGAAATTTGGATCTCCGGTTATAGGAGAAAGGGAGGTTTAGGTTAGGGTTCGGAAGGGTTTTACGGCTAGGCTTAGGTTAGGTTAGGTTAGGTTAGGAAGTTAAGTGAGGAAGGTTACCCTATATTGTATTGTATTTACCCTCTAAATCACTGAAGTTCCCGGGATACCCAAGCGTTCCGTTACCATTTTTTAATTGCTTTTCGCACTGGCAAAGAAACTCCATGGAGTTCAGACCAACTACATTTTCTGCATAACAATATTCCTTGTGCAAACTATTTAGTATATATACTTTAGCCTGAATTAAGTTCTCAATATATGCTTATTTAATACTATACTTATAGTGCGTAAACAACTGGTTGATTATAGTATTATATTTATATATATATAAGGATATATATATTTATATATTTAGGAGTTTACTTTATATTATATCTATTAGTAAATTGAGAAACTATAATAAGTTCAAACTGATGTGGAGTAAAGCTTTGTCTTGATATAAATGCTAATTGTTATAGATTAGATCTCAGTTAAATATAAAGCGATAATATAAACCGCATTTTTTTTACCTGAGATAGTATCTTTTCTCTTATATTTTTACGTTCATATTCCTCTTAGTAATTTTATATTATTAATTTAAAAGAAAAATGACGAAAAATTAGAAAGGGATTTTTCTTCAACATATTATTATATTTTTAAGAGTATTATATATGTAAATTAAAGGGATTGTTCACTTATTAATATGTTATTATTTTGAACTAGGGTAAGTGTGGTCAATGAGTTTATAGTGTTGAAATATTTATTTAAACGTGATATAAAATATTTATATTAAGAATTTTATGTGATAAGAATAATTAGGACGGATACGGAGAAATTCATGGCAAATTTTTAATTAAATTTTGAATTAGAAGTAAAATAATGATGGGGAAAAATACATTAAAAATAGCAGAATTGACTTCTTTCCACTCTTGTTTTAGTAAAGTTATACTTAGTGTCTGTTTCAGATGTGCAATGCGTGGACATTTTAACGATTTGTGCATTTTTTATGTGTTTGGTAGTTTGTTTTTTTTTTAAATGCTTAAGTGGAAGTCATTTTATGATAGTGACACAAATATAGAAAGTGAAGAAAAAAATTTCTTCAGAAGAATAAGGGTGACAGAGTTTATCTTCAAAGCGAAGAATTCGTTATGATACAATTCACAACTCAAATATTAGATTTGCAAAGTAAGCCTTTGTATTTCATTGATATATATATATATAATATATATATATATATATATAGATATATATCTATATTATATATATACTGATATTATATATACATATATATATATATATTATATATATATGATGTATATATATATATAGTATAATATATATATAATATATATAATATCTTTTGCTATTTATAGATATATTGCTGTATTTGTTATTAATTATGCAAAAGATCTAAAGAATTGACTTTAACTAATTATTAATTGCCTATTTATAATGTATTTTGATGAGTATATTTGAACTTTACAGAATCATAGATCAAAAATTGTTTCTAAGAGATCTGTATTATTATATATATATAAATAAGTATATATAATATATTATATAATATATATATATATATTATATATTAGTATATATATATATAATATATATATATATTTATATGATATATGTATATATATATATATATATATATATTATATATTATATATGATATATATAATATATATATAGTAATTACTATTATTAGTTACACACCAGAAGTTTTGTAAAAAAAAAATAATTTCGTTTAAACCAAATAATGGTCGCATAATTGCTATACTGAGTTAAAAGATGGTAAGTAAAAGAAATAGGGTCAAAATAAAAGAAGAAAAAGTTGTTATAATTTAACCATTGAGCTACATGTTAAGAATGAGCACAGCAGTTAAGTGTGAGGATGTTAATAATATGTCGCATTCGTGTCTCCAAATTGTGCTGTTAATAAGACATCTACATCCTCTTGCTGATCATAAAATTTACAATCTAATTCCATTTTATTTATTGTACATGCAAATGAAGGTGGTGTGAATAATTATTTGTAGGGTATTAAATTCCCTCCCTACCTCCCAAATTCTTAAGAACAACCCCACTCACCCCTATATTAAAAATTGAAAAGTTTTAATGTTGTTCTTTTACCTTTTAAATTGTACACCAATAAAAATTCGATTTGTTTTTCACGCTTTGCAATTTTTAATATGTATGTGCATGAATTTATTATGTTTGTACTTACATGTATGTATATGCTCAACTTGTTTACTTGTGACTACACACGAGAAAAGACAATGAAGAAAAATGAAGCGTGAAAAAACATTTTAAAATTTTGTACTTTAAGACGAGAGAACAAAGGAAAAGAAACACTTCACTTACTGACTAACCCATTTTAACCGCAAATTAAAAGTACAGCCTGAAACTACAACAGAGAGAGAGAGAGAGAGAGAGAGAGAGGAGAGAGAGAGAGAGGAGAGAGAGAGAGAGAGAGAGAGAGAGAGAGAGTAGGTGTGTGTGTGTGTGTGTGTGTGGGAGCAATATAAAAAGAGGAATAATTGAAATAATAGAAAACGGAAAGAGTGGATGTAAGAGAGAAATTGAAAGATGAGACAGCACACAGAAGGTAATAAACACAGTAAAAGGTAGAACTGTGTAGTAATATTTGGAAGGGAAATTCGGCCTAAATATGTATCTTTTTAAAGTTATATATATATATATATGATATATTATATATATATATAAATATTATTAGTTATTATATATATTATATATATAAAAATATAAAATAAATATATTTTATATATATATAATATATATATATATATATTATATATATATATATATATATATATATATATATATATATATCAGTATATATATATATATGGTGCTGTTCCTCTTTCAACTTGACTTAAAATTTATGTCCTTAAATATTGTTGGTGCTCTTGGTATTTATTAAGAATTCTAAACATAAGAAAAGAAAAAAAAGAAAGAAAAGGTGCTTCAGTGGCATTTATTCTTTCTTAAAATGCTTTTTATTGCGTTTTAATATATATAATTATATATATATTATATATATAATATATATATATATATATATATATATATATATATTATATATATATATATATTATATATTATATATATATATTATATATTTTTTTATATTATATATATATTATATATATATATATATATATATATATATATTATATATATATTAGAGATACTGAAAATTTTAATTTTTTTTTTTTTTTTATTTCGTCAAAATTTAAAATAAATTTATTTGTTTTGTTGATTGTTGCTACTTTATATATATAGTATTAATTTATTTATATATTATATATATATTTTATTTTATATATATTTATATATATTAATATATATATATATATATATATATATATATATATAATATTATATATATATTATATATATAATATATACTTATATATATATTATATAATATATAGTATATTATATATACAATAGGGGCACTTATCCTATACAAAGGAAGGTCATAAAGTGCGGGGGTGGGATAATTCGGGAAGGATCGCAGAAACCTCTCGTGCATTCATGCAGTTGTGACGTGGTTAGCTAAAACATCCAATAGAAAGATCCGAAAGTTTCCACAAGTTCCTTTTTTTATCATGTTTAATTTTTATATGTAATTTTTTTATAATTTTCTTTTTTTATTCTTTTTAAGGGGCTCGAGGACGGAGGACAGAGGGGGGACGAAGTCCCCCCGTCGTCCCCAGCTGAGGCGAGAGACCCTGACTCTTTTCTATCTTTGCTATTTAATCTGGGTATTCCTTTAGTTTAAAAAAAGAGAAAAAAAAAGCTGTTATTGGTCAAGCTTTTCGCACTAATTGCCTTGAAATAATCGAAAAAAAAAATAATCGATTAACATTGTTCGTTCGATAATATATCGGTTAACATCCTTTTAAAAGGAAAGTTCCTATATATACTATATATTATAATATATAATATATAGTATAGTATATATATATATATATATTATAGTATATATATATATATATATATATATATATATATATATTATATATATATATTATATATTATATAGTAATTAAGTGGTTTGAGTCCAGTAAAGGAATGTTTAAAGGAAAGGAATGTGAGTTTTTGGAGATATGAGAAAATATAAAATGAATGATTGGCAGGAGGGATTTGTGAGGGAGTATGGTGTGGGCGTGGCCAAAGGATGAAACCTACATTGAAGAATGCGACTACGCGAGGGTCCTAAGCGGTCTTGTGAAACACAAGAGCGAAATTTTTTTTACTGCGACTGCCCCTCACTTAAGGCATGAAGGGGATAGTAAGTGAGAAAGTCTATTCTTTTCGATTTAGCATGTTTTTTCTATTAATTATGTGTTGTTGCGCTCCTCACCG
>JABUQX010105316.1:0-15000 GCA_015478945.1 Trachelipus rathkii
CTCAGGATTTACACTCTTTCAAGGGGCGCATCCCTTTGGGTTTTCTCTCGGAGGTGATGTGTTGCTTTAGATGCTCTTGGTTATTGAAAACTGTTTATTCGTAAGTTAGTACGTTATGTTAAATTTACTTTATGACCAGTGTGAAATTAAACACTGATTGTTAGATAAATGATGGAAAGTTTTGTAATATATTTACTGTGTACAACTGACGATGATGTGTTAAAAACGTGAGCCTAGGTTAAGTTTTTTGTGAGTAATGTTAGGTTGGCCCGAGAATTTTGCTAATGTCTACGTTTATCATAGTTTCAAATGATGTTATACTCGAAAACGAGTGACACTTTGATGAAGAAAGTGTCAATTCATTAGTTCAAGATGCTGTTATCTTTGATAGAGATAGGTCACTTTGTTAAAGGAATTTTGTTAGATAAAGTACGGCTTACCTGTTGCTGATATGCGGGGAAAAGTGGGAACATATCGAGTAATTGCTATGATCTTTAGCTACTTTACCTTTTGATAAGTAAGGAAATTTCTCAGGGATGTTAGCGGATTATTCATACGCGAGGTATGTTAGGTTTGCATTTGTACATTATATTCTTAGTTCGGTTTATGATATGTTAGCTTTATTGATGCTAAAACTTTGTTGCGTAAGCTTATATTCGTAGGTCAGTATATAAAGAACTTAGTTTTATGTTATGTTTATCCAAAATGATACTCGAAATATGACTTGAAAGAATAGTTCAATATATCATAGGCGAATGGGTGGGTAGGGGACTGCCGGGATGGGTGGTTTGATTTACGGATTTACTGATTTACTGCTTTAAAATCAGTAAACTATTACGCTTTACTGTGATATTTTATTCAAAGAACTATTTTTATGTTATGTCAGGATAGAATTTTGTTATTTTTATTGGTATGTATGGAGTAGTTATGCAGCGACCTGAGCGAGACCAGCCTTTTCGATATGAAGGAATAGAGGTATAGGTCTGAAACTTGGAATATAATCTCGAAACAGGGTAAATTTCAAGTCTCTAGGATGTATATAGGGGGTACCTCCCCCCGAAAGCGAAGGTTGAAATAAACGCTACGCCCTTGTTGCTGCTTCCTTTTTCGAGCGAAGATTAGGCTTAACGATTTCCAATCGAGCAGGTGGATCACAGGCGAGGTTTGGTGACCGTAGGTCACCCCTAAGGGGGTGCAGCCCCCTTAGCGCCAAGATCAAATTCGTCCTGAAAACCATGTTAGGCTTAACGTATTGGGCTAAAATTTGTATGTGAGCTATATGATGACGTAATCTCGTCGTAGACGAGATTACGTTCCCCTGCGTCCCCCTGTGAGAGGGATGCTGCCCCCCTTAAAAAAAATTAAAATAATCGTAGAAGACTGAAACTTGGAGACAGGGTAGAGGAGTCAGAGTCTGAGACGGAGCTGGATTCGGATTCGGATTCGGAGTCCAGGGACCACCCCGGAGGGGGGTCCCCGTTTGAAAAAAAAGAAGAATAAATGCATGGAATGCAAAACAGAGGAAGAAAAGAAGAAGAAAGGAAGGAGGAGGAAAGGAGGAAGGAAGAAGAATGAGGAAGGAGCAGGAATCTGAGAAGGATTCATAGTCAGAGGAGTCGGAGTCAGGATCGGCTCCGGTGCTGGAGCCGATGTGGTGCCTAGGTAATAAACATTCGTATAACAACAATGATTGGTTTATTTATATATGTTATCGAGTCTTAGATTTCGAAAATAATAGTGTTTCAGAAACAACAAGAAAAAAAAAAATAAAAAATAAATTAAATAAAATAAAAAATAAATTCTTATTCTTTTTATGTTTATAACTTACAAATTTACATTTTTACATACCCCAAAGCAGTAAATCAGTAAAATCAAACCACCCAACCTACACTCCTGACCAGTCGTGATCTATTGATATCTATTGAAATCTATTGATTCAAGTCAAATTTTTTACTAAAATTGGTAATGTTTTACATACCCTAAATCAGTAAATCAGTAAAATCAAGCCATCCACCAACCACCCTCCTGTCCCATCGTGATCTATTGATCTACTGATTCAAGTCAAAATTTTTACTAAAATTTAATGTTTTACATACCCTAAAATCAGTAAATCAGTAAATCAAGCCACCATCCAACCACCCTCCTGTCCATCCGTTGATCTATTGATCTATTGAATCTATTGATCAAGTTCACATTTCGAGTATCATTTTTAATAAAACATAACATAAAATCAAGTGTTTTTTATAAAAGAAATTTTTTTTTTCCCAATGAGTATACTCTAACGTTACAAAGTTCTCACATTAATAAAGCTTACTTAGCATCATCTGAAACTAAGAATATATTCCCACAACGGACAAACCTAACAATCTTAAACAAGAATAAACGGTTAACATTAACAAAGTGTTTACACTTAACAACAGTAAAAAGTAACTAACAAAGCTTACAAAGACGTAACTGATTCACACTTTGTCAAGCATGTATCTCTACATAACAATGTTAATTTTACATTAACACGGTAATATTTAACTAAATTTACCATAACCCTTTGTAATTATCATACAGAGCAGCCGAAATATGCTAACGTAACAAAGGTTTTCACATTAATAAAGCCAACATAGCATTACCGGAACTAAGAATATAATATTCAACGACAAACCTGACATATCTTAAGCAAGAATAAACTGCTAACATTAACAAAGGTCCAACCTTATCAACAGTAAAAGTACAACTAACAAGAACATACAAAAACATAATCCATTCGTACTTTATCAAACCTATCACCAACATGGTATCACTGTTATTTTTACATAACCATAGTAATATTTTACAAATATTTATAAACCTTACCCAACCATCATAATACCTAACGGGTAAAGACAAAACAAAGTAAAGTTTACTCTCTGTAAAGCTTAACTATGAAACATACCATACTTAACACACAACAAACAGAGAAATAAACAGCTATCATTAACCAAACTTAGTCAATAAAAGCGAACATACGATGGGAAGTAAAACAAGTTTTCATTTTTTATAACATATAATTTTCATTGAAAAAGAGCGCTATATAAATACATAAAAACATAAAAATACATAAAAAACATAAGTTTAAATTCTATATATCTCTCTAAAGATTCAACACCCTTTGAAAGGATGTAAGTATAAATGCATTCAGCAACACTAAACCATTTTTCGGCATATTTCATTCAATAGCACTCATTCTCTCATACAAGAGAGAAGTAAATTCATCCAAGCTGATAGTATAATACCGTCCTGTATTTACTGTATTTATAAGGGAAAACCATATGTTTCGGTTGTAAATATCGATAGATTTACACCATGTGCTATAAGTTATTAAGTCCTCAAGTATTGTTCAACATCGTTAAGATGCGATGTTAATTCGTTTTTTATTTTTAAGAACAAGTGCCTTGTGAATATTTTTCAGATGTTCGAAACTATATGAAACCTAGACACGTATGTCTGAAGGTAACACAATCGAAGGGTTTCCAGTAGTTGCGTACAGTGGCGGCTCGTCTTTATGGGCTATTGGGCTGCAGCCCCTCCAAATTAAAAATGCCAGGCATAGGATGTTGATAGAAATATGAAATTTTTGTCAAAAAGTTAAAGTGATCGAGTTTTTTTTAACAATTAGTATATAAAAAATTAGTTAATCAATAAGAAAATAACAAAGGAATCCCTTTTTCCAACTGCAAATTGTGCGTACGATATTTTATTTCAATATATTCAATTAAATAAAATTTGGGCTCTACTTTTGCGCGGCCCTAAAATAAGCCAATTTTATAAGTTCTTAAAAAATTAAGACAAATATAGCAACATATGAAAATAAAGAATTCAGAATTCCTATAGTACTTTTTATAATGTTGCCAGTTTGGCTTCTATTATTTCATAGCAACTTGGAAGTTTTTCTCATATAAAATTAAGGTTCAAATTTTACAGAGTTGCTAGATTTTTCCATGTAATGTCTTCTTTTACTTGTATATAGAGAGTCAGAGACACTAAAGTCAGTTTATTCGCTTTTACGGGGGAGAGAGCTTGTGTTTATTTTTTTGTGCGAGAAATAACAGTGAAAAATATATGCAAAAAATAATTACCCGTTGAATATATATATATATATATAATATATATATTATATATATATATATAAATAAATAATTAATTATAAAATATATATAATATATATATATATATATATATATATATATATAATATATACTATATATACCTAGTAATATAGAGAGAGAGAGAGAAACGAGAGAGAGAGAGAGAGGAGAGAGAGAAGAGAGAGAGCCAAAACCTAGATAAGCAGGCAATGACGTTTTTCGTATTTGTTTCTAAATTTGACACTTCTACAATACAATTTTATTTTTAGGCTTTTGGCTTTACCGAATGTGTTCGAATGCATGCAATCCGATATTAAAAAAAAAAAAGTCCTATAATATGCACACATTTACACATAAATATAAAAAATTAGTAATAGTTCCGTTTGAGGGATAATCCTAATCAATTATGATATTTTAGAAAAATATAATTTGATTTTATTAATTATTTCCAATTCTAGAGGTTATGAAGTCTTTTTAATTGCAGAATGTGTTCGGAATGCATGCCAATCGATATTAAAAAAAACGAAAAGTTGATAAGTATGCATACACTTAATACATCAAATAAATATCTAAAAAGTCGAAGAGCAATCTTATTTTTTAAATAAGAAATTGAAAAGTATAATAAGGTACGTTTGAAAATATATATATATATTATTATATATTAATATTAATATATATTATATATATATAATATAATATAATATATATATATATTATATATATATATAAAATATATTAATATATAATATTTATTATATATATATATAATTATAATTATATATTAATATATATATATAATATAATATATAATATAATATTATATATATATATATATATATATATATATTAATAACTTGCAATTTGTACCCAGATATCACATTCATGTTAAACCGCCACATGGTTGTCGTACATATTTCAATTGAGGGTTTTTAATATCGTCACACGCGAGAAACAACAACTTTCAAATATTCTATAGAACCTCTTACGCGTTGATTCTATTCCAAGTTAGGATAATTTTTTTCAAACTGCTAAGTTCAGATTAATATCAGATATGACACACATTTTTATCCTCTATCCATCCTGCTTGCTTTAATATATTGATTAAATCTGTATTGAAACTCAAAATTCAAACCACAAAGTAAATAATAAGAAGGAAATCCTATTATTGATATGCCTCTGGACCTGGAAAAAATGCAAGCAATGTATCGTTATCCATTCCGTTGACGATTTAAAATATTTAAATGACACCATCGTTGGGTAATAAACGAAAGTGCTTCTCTGTAAAAATGAATAATTCAAAAAAACAACACAGGTGTAAAAGAGTAATGTAGAGATGCGAGCAGATGTCAACGTACCAGCACAGCGAAAAAATGTCCTTACTGACGGAAATCCGTATTGCGTATAACCAACCCTTATAATGTACATGAGATAATTCTTTCTTTCAACCAATCAGAAGAAAGTAAACAAGAATACGACGCACGAACGGACCATATCAGTTCAAAAGGGTATATATTTCTCAAAACTCTTAAAAATATAAGCATAGTACAAAAATAAGTTCTTTATATACTAACCAACGATAATATAATTAGCTAACGCTAACATTGTTTTCATCATTAAATAAGGCTAACTTATTAGCTAATTGACCAGGAACTTAGAATATATAAGTACAATGAACAAAAACCTAAACCCACACCTTACCGTCGACGAATAAACTACTAACGATTAACAAAAGTTCCATACTTAACAACAGAAAGTACCTAACACATAACGTACAAAAACGTAACCTATTCACACTTTTTCAAGATATCTTGTAAACATATCAATTGTTAATTTTTACAATTAACAAACTTTATTGATTTACTTCGCATTTCGAGTATCATTTCGGATAAAACATAGCACAAAAATTAAGTTCTTATATACTAACCATCGAATATATGCTAACATAACAAGGTTTTTTTATCATTAAATAAAGCTGAAGAACAATAAACATCACATTAAATAGACCTATAGAACTTTAAGAATTTACAATGAAATTTGCGTACAGAACGAGAACCGCACGAAAATATAAACTAAGAAAAGAAATAATCCTTAAACGCAACTTGCACATCAAAATTATAAAAAAACTGGATTAAACTATTTGAACAAAAAGTTCCACTCACTTAACACCCATGCTAAGATAAAACTAAACATTCCGCATATCGAAACGTTAACCGTATTTCATACCTTTTTCTTAAACATATCTCCCTAACATGTAATTATAATACATTTTGTATATACTTCCCAGTTAAAATAAAATATGTAACAAACGATGATTATACCGTTAAACCCTTGGTCTAATTTATCAAATACATAGTACTCAACTGATAAAATGTAATAAAAACAAAATCATAGTAACCCAAAGTTGTTATCCATATTACCAATAACATTAAAAATAAGTGGACTCATATATATATGGTTTAGAAACAGAATTATCTTATTAAATGTGCGTATATAAATTATAAGTTGGTTATTACTATTTCTTTAACAGCCCCAGTCTTATAAACAGTTATATTTCCAGTAATCCCTAAACACCCATAGCGAACTCCCTACCTCTGTATGAGGCCTACTACCAGCCATGTACCAAACTCTTTTGATCTATTGATTCATGACACCCAGATATCGTAGTATTCTATATTCAGATGAACATAACAACACATAAACTACTAATTTCAATTGTATCACACCAATTTAAGGGATATTTGATTTATTATCCCATCGGAATTGATGATGCTTAACCGTCCAAACGTAAAACCAATTGTCTAATTTTTCACGAGATTAATAAATAGCTAACATGTATACATGAAGCGAAGAGTTACCTGAACCCCGTGAATTAAGAATATAATGTACAACGACAGATATACCTAACGATCAGGCCATAACGACAGAATTAAAGACTGACTAACATTAAACAAAATCTTCCGCACTTAAGAGCAGTTAAAGTACTTAGTCACTTCGTAGCTTAAAACAGTTTAAACCCTATTTTCACTATCTTCTTTTTCAAAGCATAGTCTTTCTGAATCTACGTAGTCATGTTAATTTTACAGAGTGAGTAACATTATAAGTGCGTAAGTTTTCAACAAAATAAATTTAACACATAACCTACGGTTTTCTAATTCTGATTACATACTGAAAAAGAATATATAATGCTATTGTTACCAACAAATATTCCTTCTTTACAACAAACATGGCGATAATAATTTAACAACCCAAATTCAATTTTCCAACAATCCTTCGTCTTAAATAATATATATCTATTACTTTTCCCTCAATTGCCCGCAGAATCCCTTAATTGCAAAGGACATTCATTCACATTAGTTAAAATAACCAAAATACTATTAACGATTAAAAAATAACAATAATTTTATGCTCTGACTCAACCAAAAAACACCATAAAGTTCTATATGAGATAATATTTAATCTTTTTTCACTTAAAGTAAAGTTCGCTCAATAGTTTTACTTGATTTTAAATGCTAGTTGAGAATCCAGACTAAATCAAAACCACCCATCCTGCATGTGTACCACACTACCCATCCACCCGCCTCCGAATATCTTAAAATACGGGTACATTTCGCCTACCTTCCTATTCCCAAAAAATATTGATATACATGTGAATTCTAATTCGAGCTAACTATTTATGAATATCAGAGCATATAGTCCAATATTATATCGAAGTCACACGTTCGTTGGGTAACACACTTAAAACATGAAATAACATAAAAAAATAATAGTTCTTTCTTCTTTATAACTGACCTACGAATATAAATTCTGTACAACAACAAAGTTTTAGTAATCAATTAAAGGCTAACATACATAACCGCAACTAAGAACAGTAATTACAAATGCAATTACTGGCTTTAAACATACACTTTCTAATGCGATTAAATTCCTCCCCGATACATTCTTCATGCGAAAATTGTTCACGTAAAAAACTTACGATTATTCAAAAGGGGTTAATCCCTCAGCTAAACAGGTCATTTACAAATATCTCGATATGTAATCCCACTATTTAATCTCGAGTCATAATCAGCAACCAGAATTAAAAGCCGTATTTCTCTCTAAAACAAATATGCCCTTTAACTAAGATTAAATCTCACCAACGTTATCAAAGCCCCGAACATCTTCGACTATGAGTAACCTTGCACACTATCTTCTATCAAAAGTAGTCACTACTGTTTTCAGAGCATATACATCATCATGTTCTGATCCTCCCTGAATTTAAAACGCCTAAGACCAACTCATTATCCAAAAAATTTCTCTGGCAAACCTTATAATCTATTAACTGCAACAATAAACTATTATATCCATCGCGTTCATCAGTTGATCAATAACACATTATTCATAGTCAGGTGAGCTACACAACGGTAGTATATTATACTTTTGACAAAAATCTCAATACAAGTTTGTCTAACAAGATATTTCAGCCTCCGTTATT
This sequence comes from Trachelipus rathkii, assembly GCA_015478945.1. Taxonomy (NCBI): domain Eukaryota; kingdom Metazoa; phylum Arthropoda; class Malacostraca; order Isopoda; family Trachelipodidae; genus Trachelipus; species Trachelipus rathkii. The sequence goes on from JABUQX010105316.1 coordinate 8,590, forward strand.
TTCACACTTTGCAATAGATATGATTACATTTCACCAATAGATCTGCTCACCTAAATTACGTAAATAATATCAGTTTTTCACTTTAACCTAAGGAGGTATCTAACACCCAGCGAACACATTACTCATTCCAGACAGAGAAAATCACCACCAGTTGGAGAGATGTGCGATCCTATTGTAAAATGGGTAGTTTATATCCTGAGAAGTCGAGATGGAGGAATCGCACAACCCGCGCCCCGAAAGGGGTTAATCGAGTCTTTGTGTGGCCGTCAACTCCCAAAGGGTTCATGGAAGGCCTTACCCCTCTCTGTCGGTAATAACATATCATGAGCGAGGGTAATGAACAATCCGTACCAAGTGTATCATGATGCAATTAAGTTGCTAAATAATTCTTACTGTGGCGTTGTGTAAGATTAACGCTCCCAATATGTTAGAGATCTGCTTCTATGAAAAAAAGTAAGATTAGGTAAAAGCTTTTGCATGCAATTGTTAGTTACTTTATTAGGTGTTTCAAGTGTCGGGAGTTTTGTTAATTGTCCTCAAACCAATTAAATTCATGGTGTTAAGTTGTGATTAGGTTAATGTACATAGTTTACATTTATTTTCTAGTCATGTTACCGTTTAGTTTGTTAGCTTTAGGTGTGACTTGTGTTGATAACGTGGTGATTACGGTAGAGTAAATTCGTGTACGAGATGATAATCGGACAATGTTATGATACATATTTTTGTCCCTTAAATGCTTATTTCTATGTATCGTTGTTAAATATTACTGTGTAAATGTAAAATATGTTAGAGATATGGTGAAAAAGTAAAGGAATAGGTTACGTATTGCAGGCAATGTTAGTTACTTTACTTGGTGTTAAGTGTGGAACTTTGTGAATGTTATAAACAGTTTATCGATGTAAGTTGTTTGTTAGGTTTGATCTTTGTAGTCATTTATTTCTTAGTATCATTTACGCTATGTTTAGTATATGATGTTGGATAAACTGTTATTTAACTTATTAGAAGCTAGATTCGTTGATCAGCTATAATTAACCAATATGTTGTGAATAAATTTTAGTTAAATGTACTGTGTTCAGTGTAAGATTTAACGTTAGTGGATATGTTAGAGATATTGCTGAATAAAGTAAAGAAAATTAGGTACGTTTTGCATGCCAATGTTAGTTACTTACTGTGTTAAGTGTGGAACTTTGTTAATGTTTAAACAGTTTATTCGTTAATGTAAGTTAGTGTTAGGTTGTGACCTTTTGTTAAAATACATTATTTATATGTCTAGTTCATGTAAACGATATGTTTATGCATTTATTGATATATGTGGAAAACATTTTGTTACGTTCAGCAAAATTAATCCTACATTTTCTGCTCCTGATATGATAATTTAACCAATTGTTTTTATGCATAAATTTTTTGCTAAATATTACCATTTAATGTAAATTAACATTGTTATGTTAAAGATATGATGCTGGACAAAGTGTGAATAAGTTTACGTTTTTTGTATGTTATGTTAGTTACTTTGCTGTTGTTAAGTGTTGGAACTATTTCGTTACCACCGTTAACAGTTTTGAAAATTATCAATGTTTAAGGCGTGATACAAATTGTTATCAAATGCGTGTATTATATTCATAGTTCAGAAAGATGTCCTAGAGTAAGCTTTATTAATGTCGAAAAAAACTTTCGTTACGTTCAGAATAATAACTCATCGATCTTGTATAAAAGCAACATTGACTTTTTATGTTCATGTTTATTATAAAAATAGAACCCACCTCTCGATGGAGGAGTGTGGACTTGAATCAATAGATCAATAGATCAATAGATCACTATTGGACAGGAGGCGTGGCTGGATGGTGGTTTGATTTACTGATTTATCATGATTTAGGGTATGTAAAACGTTTACAATTTTAGTAAAAAATTTGACCTTGAAATGAATCATTAGGATCAAATAAAGCTGGAATGGACAGGAGGGGGCTGGATGGTGGCTTGATTTACTGATTTAATGCTATAGGGTATGTAAAACGTTACAAATTTTAGTATTAAAAATACTTGAATCTGATCAATATGGCATCTATATCCATAGATCAAAATAGTCCCAGAATCAATAGAGCTCACCGATTGGACCAAGGGATGGGTGGGCTGGATTAGTGGTTTGCAATTTACTGATTTACTGCTTTAGGGGTATGCGAAAAAACGTTAAATTTGTAACGTAAATTTGTAAGTTATATACAAAAAGAATAAGAAATTTTTATTTTATTTATTTATTTCTAATCACATTCCTATTTATTTATTTTTTTCTTGATGGTTCTGAAAACCATTATTTTCGAAATCTAACAGACCCACATAGATAATATAAAGACAACCAAATTCATATTGTTCCGGTGTAGGAACATAAATATATTTAATAAAACTCGGCCACCGCACCCGGATGCCTATGCATCTCGAGTGGCCCTCTTTAAATATGTCCAGGATTACATCTAAATTTCTCATTTCTTTTCACTTCTTTAATTCTTCCTTCATCCTCTTTTCCTTCCTCCCTTCGACCTCTGTTTTTACACTCTGTGCTCTTTTTTTCAGTCAGGGACCCTCCTAAAGGGGATCCAGAGCACCCTATACAGGTCTCATAACCCTCATATTTCGAGATCTACAGGCTGTGCACTAATTCAAAATAATAACAAGGACCATCCAAATATTGTGTTTAAATGACCTCAACTGTTTATTATTCGGCACCCGCAGTGAGACTCAATGCCACCGGGAGCCGCCAAGAACGATGCCAACTTCTCCAAACCAAGGATTTTTGCAGACACGAAAAGACCAGGAACCGAGCAGAACGCGGGAGTCGGAACCGTATTCGGAACCGGTAAATCTGGATATCTCAAAGCCATGCAAACGCTGACAAGGTGGCCAAAATATTTGCTATCCCTACGCGGAATCAACTTTTTTCCGAATATCTTATCAACCACACACCCACATTACCGTTCGAGCGGTTCGAACCCAGTGTTGTCCAACCTGGCTTCCAAACTCCCTTTTAGGCCCTAATCTTTGCTCGCTCAGCATAGCTCTGCCCACCAATATGTCTGTTAAGCGCTATTATAAAATTCTAGTGCGTCGAGACCAACATTCGGGGGCGACCCTCCTCTATATAACATGCCTTCACGACAACCTTGAAATTATCATAACCCCTCCTGTTTCGAGTCCTTAACCCATATATAGATTATATTCCAAGTTTGAAGCCAATACCTCTATTCCTTCATATCGAAAAGGCCTGCAACTCTCAAATGGCTCTATAACTACTAGCGAGGTTTCGCCGAACCCCCAATATTGGGGGTTGCGCTGTGCTGCCCCAAAGCGGTATTGGGACCTCAAAATTTCAGGAAGGTAGCTTTCTGCTCAGATGACTTTATATACCGAGTTTCATGAAAATCGGTGGGGATCGAGAGCAAGTTTTCATTTATTTTTCATGATTTGTCAGAGAATAGACATTTTGGAAGATGCAGAACTCTCAAGATAAAGTTTATAATTATCAAACTGACGCAGAACAGAACAGAATTGCTGAATGCAGAACGCACCCCTTAAAGAATAAAATCTTAAAGATTTCCTAATGAGGATTCGAAATCTTGGTTTGTGGGACACTTCGCCCGAAAAATCTTCAAGAGCTTTACAGAATTTTTGTTTTTATAATTTCGTGATTGCGATTTTTTTGAGTCCTGCAAATGAACAAAAATGCAAAGACAACGGCCAAACAAACTTTCCTGAAGGGCTCTATACAGAAATTCCTTGTTTTAAAAGCATTTAATACCACAATAAAATTTAGAATGAAAAATAATGACTTGTATCATGGTATTACTATTAAAGATATTATTTTATAAAATTAATAATAGGTATTTAGTCATAAATTAATGAAATACAGTCTAGTCTAAAATTTGGACAAAATTGACAAGTTTAGCACTAAAGTTAAGCCGAGAACTATTACTGGTATAATTACAATAAAAATGATTAAAACCTTCTTCTCACTATAAATAATATTCAGTACATATAAGTTATAATATATAATTTAGTTGCGTTATAATTACTTATTATTGCTTACATCTAGGTATATGTAGATAAATTAAATTTGATTGGATTAATTTTTAATAAATTATTTTATCATATTTTTAGTTTTTATATATAATATACTTCTTTTAAAAATATAAAAATACATATTACTTTTATATATATATAATTATTATAATGTTATATTATATAATTATATTATCATATATATATATATATACTCAAATTCTCTTTTGACCTCTTAAATCTAATATATAAAATTAATATAATATCTATATTATAATATATTTATACTATCTATTCTTAACTACTTCTTTAACTCTACTATTTCTTTCATACTAGTTATGTCACCTTTATCATCTGCTACATCTGAGCATACGAGCCTAATATAATACAGAATGGGTAAGGATGTCTTGTATCACATCAGTATATAATTCATTTATAACTAACGTAAATCTACGCAGATAAGAAGCACAGATGCACACAGGCTATATTCATAATAGTTGATGAGTAGCAATAATTTTTCTCATAATATAACTAATAAAACAAAAAGGAAGAGAATTCCTCACGAAAGAAACAGAGAGTGTGGCAGGAGAGCGATAGCATCTCTATACGTGATCAAAGAAAATAATTATTATGCTCGCGAGACACATACGCTTTTTCACACACGGTCACGAGAGCACGACACTCCACTCACACTAATTGCGACCATCATCACTTAGAGCTGAGTTATTCTAGCAAAAACTCATGAGTACTGTATTCATCGTATCAGTGTGCACCATGTAGATTATCAAGGATCCCATTTTACTAGAGACATTACTGGAGAGACTCACATAATGTTCTGATAGTATATTATCAGTTTCCACAACACACTCTAGATAAGGTCTAAGGTCGCATATATACTGAATACATCTCGCCCTAAGACGTTTCATATATAATGAGGAGAGATACCCTTGCACGTATTGAGCCAAATGGCGTAATCTAACTATTGGAGATAATATACTCAATTATTAAAAGTTAGGCTTAAAGACTGCTTTACCGTTTACTATCATATATATACATAATATAATTCAAACATGATATCAACTATACATGGTGACAATATACATAGAGCTAGGCCTGACACACCTACTGTCAGTCTACATTAGAGACTATATTCTATGAAAAGTAGCTAAATATAGATAATAGCACCAATACTAACATATCGATAGAGAATATAAGAGACGATAAAAGCTGAAACTTGGAAGATCACTATTATTAGTTTTAGTCATTAATTCACAATTCAAATTTCATAATATAGAACCTATAACGAGTGATCTAAACATTGACAACAATGATCATTAAATTACATATTGCTTGAGCGAGCTACAAAGCAATGCTTTTTTAGAAAAATATAATATATCCAATACTATTGAAATCTATATACAATATACTTATATAATTATTTATTGGCATATATATTCAAGTTATATTAATCTTAATAATTATGATATTCACAACGAGAAGGTTCCAGCCTATTAGAACGCAAAGCGCACAGTGAGAGTTATATATTAATAAATAGCTATGTGAGAACTTTAATAATTCTTACGATTAAACTTTAGACTTATTATATCTTTCTAATTGATTCTTCAAAATATATCACATACAATAGAGACACATCTGCGCCTACTCTAGGTGAATACTATTGACGACAAGTGTCGTTCCTAGCTATTCATCTCATAATAGATAGTATAGTATATTAAATTTAGTAAACTAACTCACGCATCAATTATAAGGATATAAACTTAATTATTATATATTTACGTATTATGTAATTAGGTTTTTAAATATAGAAAATGAACTAAAATCGGGTCGTATATAAGTACAGCAATATGCCTCTACATAACACTAGGTAATTATTAATGTATCAGTTATTATACAATAGAGTAATAAATACTGTACCAGATAACTAGTATACTATTCAGTAGGCACGTCGCTACAGCTTCGCGGGTGACCAGGCGTAGACTCGTAGTTATCATTTATGAGAAACTATGATCATACTGAGCCAATTGCCATAAAGTGTATATCGAGAGAAATAACACTTTTTATTTGGAGTGAGAAGCACATATTAATAGATGTATACAACACTGTATAACATAATACAGTATAAATATTTATTAAATAAAAAAATATAGATGAAACACTAAATTTTATTACTCTATGAGAATTATTAAACAATGTTATTAACAAGTACTGACACACACGTAAACTTACCTCGTGTCACCAAAAAAGTGATTGTTTACACAACTTACAAACTATTCATTCAGAAGATTTCTAGTAGTGATTAGAACTTATTACTAGTTATTAATACAGGCTAGAAAGCTTTTCACC
>JABUQX010105316.1:17500-25131 GCA_015478945.1 Trachelipus rathkii
ATTATATATATAATTATATATATATATATAGTATATATTATATATTATATCAAATTAATATACTATGATATACTATATATATAAAGTTTATATTATACTATTATATAATATATATATTAATATAATACAATATATTTATATATATATAATATAATATATATTATATATATATATTATATAAATAATATATATATAGTATTACTAGTATTTTAAGTTTAACTGTTGCAACTTTATATAGTTAGTACTAGCAGATACATTCATATATTCAGCACTATATTCTAAATGAGAGAAGGAGTAGGTAGTGAAAATAATAAGATAGATAAGAAAAGTAATATATTACATATATTATAAAGTTATAATATTAATATATATATAATATAATATATCTAGGTATTAATTATATTATATTAAATTATACAATATATATAATATATATATATACTATAATATAATTATTATATATATTTATAATATTAATTATTATATATATTATATATAGTATATATAATTTATATACATATATATTACCCTCATTTTTACATAATTAAACTTTATATAATAAATTATTAATATATTAATATATATTATTATATTATAATATATAATTAATATTACATATAATATATAATGAGAGGGAGATATTATTATTAAGATATATATTATATATATATTATTATTATTATATATAATATATATATTATTATAATATAGGGTGAGTGAGAGAGTCTATAGAGTATGATTATTGTGTATTAGCTATAATTAGTATGTCCTAGAGGAGTGAGAGTGAGTGAGTGTAGTTAGAGCGTAAAGTGGTATTAGCGGATGTTAAATTTTGTTAATGGAAGTATCCAGATCTTATAATCATCTTGAGAGAGGTATATCAGAAAAATTGTGGAGATACGACAGGAGAGACTTAATCTTGACGTTGTATTATTCTATATATATGGAGTTAATGCAATATATGAGAGAGAGCAAGAGTTAAATAAACTATTCCCCGTTTATAAATACTTGAGAGTAAATTTTATGAACAAGAAACGATACTTAGTCACGGTTTTGCTGTAACTATATTATTACTAATTATTAATTTATATATATACACTATTAATCGTTCAGCTTAGTTTCTTTCATTCATATGACGTAATAATCAGTCACTATTTTTAATTCAGTCTAGCACAGACATAAACATCTTAAATTTTAACATACATCATCCTTATATCATTTAAATCTCATTTTTAACTACTTTGATATGTAAACATCAGTTCAGTTATTATTTACTTCTAATAGAAACACGAATACACTTGAGAGAGATATATGTTAATCTATATTAAAAAATAAAATAGAGATCGTGATCTAGATCCATCTATTTTTTGCGTCCTACTTTTCACTATATATTATTTATTATTTATTTTCATTTATTGATTATATACCCTTATTATTATTCATATATATATTCAAAGAGTAAAAATAATAATATCCTAAAACTTATTATTAATTATCTAATTATATTAGTTATTATTATTCACTAATACTATTATTAGATTAATTACTTATATTATTAATTATGAGATAGATAGTTATTATTTATTGGCATTAAATTATTATATAATTAGTATTTGATGAAATATAATTGTATAAAGCTAGTACTTTTCCTGTTAAATGCAATAGTAAGTCCACTACACAGTACAATAATCTATTATTATACTAATACTCTAGTCAAGATTGTATTAGCTATATTCTTATTTAAACTAATTTATATATAATTTGAAATAAATTGGTTATAAGTTTATACGAAAGTTATCATTATTATATTATATTAAAGAATTTATTATTTACACTTGAATGAAAGTTATGCTCATACCTATGAGTAAAATTTTAAATATCTCACACAAATTATATTTAAAGTTGCTAATTTAGCTAATAATTTATTAAATATAAACTATTTTAGGTGTAAACATGCTCTTATCTTTTTCATTTTATTATTTTTAAAGATTTACTTTGTTTGTTCATCGTGTTTTTTTCTCTTGTGAATCTATTTGCGCTTCATTTATCAACCACATATATTAAGTTCACCATATTTATCATACTTACATATGCAGTACCATACACTAAACGATCTACCTGTTATTCAGATTATTATTATTAATTAATGGCCTTTCCAATTTGTTCACTTTTGAATATCCTGAAAGTTGAATTTTTTTACCAACTGTGTGAGTCTTAATTATTTCAAGTTTTAACATCCATCTACACACTATTAGCATATTATTCGAGAAAATAGTTTAAAGAAACTTCTGACGCTCTTACTATTTAACTGATACACCTTTTTATTATAGTACAATTATAACGGCATTCTATTTATTTAAGACACATTTTATTTTTAATTAAAACAGCCTTAAATAAATATTTAACTTTAGTATTTATTTATATATATTAAGATAGTTATGTATCAGATGGAATATTTGATTTAAAATATAAGTTAATTTAGAAATATTTATTATAGAGATTATTTCATATTATATATAACTTTATCAGCTATTCTCTGAAATAAAGAAACATAAATCTGTCGTCATCACAGGAACACAATTTTAATGATACTAGATAATCGGCGGACATTTAAACAGCATTTTACGCATTAAAACATTTTTATATTAAATATATATTTGTTTCCACCATTCATTTACGCATTTCAAAAGTAGGTTATTTATATATTTATTCATCAATTGTCTTCACAAAATTTTTTAGAGTTTTTGATAACCTTTTTAAAGTAAAAAATGTTAAAAATCCCAGTAGTATATTTCATAAAATATTTGAGTCTATTACACTAAATGTAATATTATATTCACGACTAAATTAATCAGACAAAAAAAAAGATTCAATAATATTATTATTACTAATATATACAATATAATTAATATATTAATATATTATAAATACCCATTATAATATAATTATAATATATATATATATGTAATAGTTATGGGATAATTGCACACATTTACAATAAAGAATAATTATAATTATGTCTATTTTGCCAAATAGGAAATGTTCAATAGATATTCATAATTTGCCCGATAATTTCCCCTATCTATATGACGTAATGTATGTTAATGTATAATCATATATACAGATAACAATAAACAAATAAGACATCTTATGGTCTAGAGAGGATAATTATTGGATCTCTATTCCTAAAATATATCTACCTGTACTTATAAAATTCTCTCCTCCAAGCTAACTCACACATATAAACTGATTAATATACTTTTACTCCAAGACCTACACTCACACACTACCTCTACTAAGTAATTAATAATATAATAGGAATCATATAATTAGGTAAGTAGTAATATAATATTAATTAATCACTTAAATTATAATAATTAATAAATTGATATAATTTTTAAATTATAAATATAATCATATGCAATACTCGTTTTCTATATTATATATTAATATTCTCTCATAACAAAGTAATTATTATTTGATATATAATCTCCATATATATATTAATATTAAATAGTATATTTAATAAATATAATATAGATGATATATAATATAAATATAAATTATATATGAGAATTAGATTGATAATAATAATAATAGATAATAAATATGTAATAATGATATTTATATATAGTAATTTATATATTAAGTGAGATTAACGGCGTAATAAATGAGGAGATATTCTTACTTATCTTCTATTTACCTCAGAATAATTAATATCAGAATTTTTTTGGAGTATACAAAATGGATTTATTCCATTTGTGTCCTTACATAACTAGATATAATATCAAGTTATTTAATGAATAAGTATATAATATTAAATATATTATTATGTTTCAGTATTAGTGATGCTAAATATATTATATATATAATACTACACTTATATATCACATTAAATAAGTGTAATGAGTAAGATAATAGTAATAATAAATTGGATGGTGGACTGAATTACTTAACTTATTTATTTAAAATCAATTATTTATATCATCAAATCCGAAACAATGATAATAGAATTCTCTATTCACCAGTTCAATGAAATTTACTTTATAGATAATATAGGAAGCCATGTTTATGCTGAATTCTTATGTACATCTATGTCACTTTTATATTATATTAACTTGAATATATACTGTTAGTAAATATAGAGTATCGATTTATTAAAGAATAGAATGTATTTATAATTTTAAATTACCTTCAAGTTATATTTCAATAGAGTTCTAAATAGATATGGGGAGCCTGCAAGTAATTTTTTAATACTGTACTTCTATAGAAGTAATATAAGTATAAAATAGTATTTATACCAGTATATATATATAATATAATAGAATAATAATTATTATTATATATCCTATATATTATTATATATATTATTTTATTTGTATATTCTTATGTATGAACTTAGTATATATAAGTAATAGTATTATTGATAATAAAAAGCTACTAGTAGTTCTCTCTCATCTTTCACTCTCTCTCTATTAACTAACTCTCTATCTTACTCGTCTCCTAATATATATAATTATTATATATATTGTTTCAGTACATTTATAAATATACATATACATAATAATATATATATATTAATATTATTATATATATAATATATATATTATATATAATAACTTATATATATATTATAATATATGGTATGTATAAAATCACAATAATATAATATATTATTACGTGTACAACTATTAATCACTATATAATATATTAAATATATTAATATATTATATATAATATGTACACGGTATAAGGAGAGAGGGAAATTTACGAAGACTCTTTTGTCAATTTACTATATTAAATATCATGAATTAGTAATTATACTGATATATTATAATAATAATAATAGTTAATATATTAAAACAAAATTATATATATTACTTAATATCATCTATAATATATATATATTAACTATATATAATACCATTAAAGGTTAGACTATTAGTTACTTATTATTAAGAGACACATATACATATAAACAGGTATCATATATATATTATTTAAGTATCAAATCATTTTTAGTATCTTAGTGAGAGACCATAGTTAATTAATATTAAATAGGTAGGTAATATATATATTATATATATTTAATACTAAATTTTTTATATATATTTAAACTTATATTAATATATAAATATATATTAAGTATATATAATAAATAGTTATTAATATATATATTAATAAACGTAATTATCATATTTAATATATATAATTACATATAATACATAATATATATCAATATAAAACAAATGCATCAATATATATTAATATAATATATATATATATATACTATAATATTATTATAATTATATATTATAGTATATATATATTATAAATTAATTACAGTATATATATATTATATATAATATATATTTATTATATATATATATACTATAATATTTATATATCTATATAGTATATACTATAATTTCATAACTACTATATTATATATTATATAAATATATTAAAGAAATTATATTTAATATAAAGGAAAATAACTTTTTTATTGGCAACTAAGCTTAAAAATAAGTATAATAAATAAATTATTATGAAAATAACGATAAATAAATATGCAAAATTAAAATATTATAACAAAAGTTTAGAGATATTAAAGTTATATAAATTTACAAAAGTTGAGTGATAAGACAAAACAAGGAGAGGAAATATCAGTTATATCTCATTTTATTTTCATAAATTCTGAATTTTAAAAAATGGATAGTGAAAAAAGATGTTGAGCAAGATATAAGAACAATCTACATAGAGCATTGACTGTAGAACAATCAATAATACATATATTGATATTAGTGTATACGTAACTCAAGAGTAAGTATTAGGATGATAAGTTTTACAAAGAGCGAGAGTGTATAATACATAAGTAAGTATTAATTACAAATAAATATTATGCAAGTAGATCATTACAAGAGTAGCGTGAGCTCATATTACGTTATAAGCCTTTGACGATAAACAGACACAACTCACATTATCGTCTCCACTCACTCACACACACATCACCACACTACTCACGTAGAGAATTGGTGAAAGTCACAGATTCGAAAGTCACACACATTTTCGATACACTCAGATTTATATGGTTAATACTTACGTATTACGTCGGATCTAATTTTAATCATAAAACATAATATATCTCTTATTACCATCTGGACGTAGAGTTATATTTCTTGAGAGTAAGTCAGCTGTGAATTTATTCACTGAAATTCTCGAGAGTATACACCATAAGTATTATAATTTCTCTATTATAAAGAGTGATGATGTATATTGTCGGAGCACGTGCGTTTACACTGACTTAGAGGTACGACTGGAATAATGTCTTTTTACAGAATTGCGGACTTTTACACAGACACTCTCTACAAATCTGATTGATTCGACTTATATCATTATCGATAGCATGTACTTATTCACTGAGAGCAATTTAAGTAGATGATAATTACATTTAGTCATTATCATATATTATTAATTATCATATATTATTAAATCTATGGGATACTAACTTATCAAACACAATATTAATCTATTAAATTACAATTGAATAGAATAATAAATTAATTATACTATATTATTAATATGATAACATAATTAAATTAAATAAATTCATTTAAAATGTGCTTCTTATCTTCAATATTGCCAGCAATATCTTTGTACTATACGTTACGCATATACATGTTAGGTATGATAGATTGCTGAGCACTTACGACGGGAGAGTATCTACGAGCGTATGCTGCGATGCTGTTGTGAGGTGCCAGACGCCATCGAATCCAACGTGGATTTGAGTGAAGTTAGTTATAATATGTGTAGTGTGCTGACATGTGAGGTGTGGTGGGTTGTTCCCCCGCATACTGTATATAAATGCAATATTGTAATGAATACCGAGTTCAGATGTGGTGTTGTTTTACAGAGTTGTTTTTCAGTGTAAGGGTTGTGTCTGTCTGTTGTTGTTGTAGAGTTGTTGTTGTGTATGTGAGTTTGTGATGTTTGAGGTGGCTATGTATGATTGTTTGTTGGTTGTGTCGTTACGTAATGTTGGTTGTTCTGATTATGATGTATGTATTGAGTGTGATTGTTATAGTAATGTTGTTAGTTATAAAAGAAGATTACGGAGGTGAAGCTTGTGGTCTGTTTTGTGATGTTTGGTGTTTAGTTGTCTAGAGTTTCAATTGTGCCCTGTCTCTTCGAGCATGCTACAGGGGGTTTCTTTTCCCCGCTTCTAAATCTACTCAATATTGTTTTGCTATTATTTCAATCTAATTGCTCTTGACAGATACAACTAAAACATACCTTGGTCCCTTTTATATCTCCACTCACTAAGATTCCACATTGAACGGTGTTCGATGTTATTCTGCATTTGATTCTAGAGGCCTTATAATTATGTAAATCTAGCTTAATGAGTCTCTCTCTCTCCTCATCTTCATGCTCTCTCACTGCTCTCTAGGTACTATAAATGTTCATACCAATTGTCAACTAAATAATAGTTAACTTATATTACTTTATACTACCATATCTACCTATTCATATATAGCTTAAACTTATTATTATATTTACACTATATAGATCGATTAACGTATTTAGAGCTAATATAGTAGGCTAACTTACTTTATCACGGATAGTTAGAGTAT
>JABUQX010105317.1:0-10000 GCA_015478945.1 Trachelipus rathkii
CGTGTACTTCGTTCGGTTTAATGTAATTCGGGTGTTTAACCGTTTTCCCGCATTTATCGTGAAACGCTTTCGCATTTTCGTGCGCCGCTTCAATATATATATATATATATATATATATATATATATATATATATGCTATATATATATATATATATATATATATATATATATATTACACGATGCCACCACCACTCACGGGCGTTACTGAAAAGGAAGAGGCATTATAACTGATGCCATAGATAAGTGGTGCAATCATGGGCGTCGACAGAAAATTTTACAGGGGGCAAAGGTTATTAACTATATATATATATATATATATATATATATATATATATATATATATATATATATATATATATATATATATATATATATATATATATATATATATATATATATATATATATATATATATTTATATATATATATATATTTTTTTTTTTTTTAGGTTGGGTCTTCTTCCTGCTTGCATGTGCCTTGGCTTGAGCTTCCTGTTATGTTTAAGAAGATCATGAGTTGTTTCTTTTGGCCTTTTAGATCTAGTAATGCCCGCAAGTTTTTTTTTATTAATTATCTTTTTATTTTGTTTTCAAGTATTTATTTTCTTTCCCTTCAGATCTTATATTCTCTAATGGCCCCTTGGTGTATTTTGTAAATATTAATGATTTGGATGTTTATCAATTAAGGATAATTAAGTTAATAAAGATATTGGACTGTTGAGAGTGTAGGTTAGGGGAAAAGGAAGGTCATGGAAATAGGTGGTATCTGGGATCAAGGCAAACTGGTACCAGGGGACTTTGTGAAAGGATCCATAGTCACGGTTCCTGGACTATCTATATCTAACTTGATCACTCCAATTTGTACACTTGTATATTTAACATAATATTTACAATAGTAAATAGGAGAAAGAGGAAAGTTAATTTATTTTGGCTTCTGAAAACACAAACTATAAGCATTGGATGAATATGAACAAAGGTGAGAAAAAAATATTGCATTGTGATTGTTAAGGCTCAGGTTTGTGCTTAACTAGAACTAGATAGGTTTTTTCACAATATATATATATATATATATATATATATATATATATATATATATATATATATATATATATTTTATATATATTATATATATATATATATATATATATATATATATATATATATATATATATATATATATATATATATATATATATATACAGTTAATAACCATTTTAAAATGAGTATTAATTCTGCTACTCGCGTAAAATCTTTAGCCACTGAATTTAATGGCTTGAAAAGAACTGTGATTCTGAAAACGTTAGTCATTTATTTTCTTATTGGGTTGTTAATATATATTGAAACTTGAAACTTTGATAAACTTTTGCCTGCAAGAATAAACGAGCTATATATTCCATATACAAATTAATTTTAGTAAAATGTATCCCACAACCACTAGATCTGCTGCTGCTACAAGAAAATACCGCTAAAAAATAAAGGGCAATGTATAATTGCATAATAGTTTCAAAACACCATTTCCTATGCCCTAGTTTAGACCACTAAAGTGTTTCTAAAATATTTAATAAAATAAAAATTCTTACATCAAGCTGCCTTAACTCTTTGAGGGTGTTCTTTATAAGTCTTTCATCTTCTTGAAAGCGTTTATCATCAATGTGAAAGCCTCTACTTTTAAAATTACGAAGAACCTTGAAAAACCATATTTTAAAATAAATTTTACTTCCGCAAAAATAGTCAAATCTTGAAGCGGCTTTCAAGAATTCCCAGCTAATATCTGTGTGGTTTCCATAATCACAATAATTACTGAATTCTGCTTCCCCCCTATCAGGAATAAGATTGGTAGGCCCTTTTATCTGGCGGTGAGCACATTGAAGATTATTCATACATGCAGATTTGCAACATTTAGGGTGAGCACAGTTTTCAGGAGAGCTGTGACAATTAGAAGAATCAAGGCATTTCTTAGGATGGCCGCACGATTTCGGTCTCGTTACAGTATTAGAAGTTACTGTTTTATGATGTATGCAAAGTCTTTCAAAAAAATCCATTTCGGATTCAGTTTTTAATTTACAAAATAACCTCTTTGCGTTCTTCAAATGATTATACCGCGATAACAACCTTGAGAATAGATTGAAATCTTTACTTCCAATTTTATTTCCATTTAAAAAAAATTTATCAGCTAGAATATAATCTAAAATATAAATATCATAGATGTATATAATTTCTTTTTCAACATTCTCCTCTTGCTTTGCATTTTTCTTCTGATCAGCATTCCCTTCTGGTTTTGCATTTTTCTCCTGATCAGCATTCCCCTCTTCTGTATTTTCCTCCTGATCAGCATTCCCCTCTTGTCCAGTATTCCCCTCTTGTTCAACACTCATCTTTTGTTCAGCGTTTCCATCTTGTTCAACATTCATCTCTTGTTCAGCTTTTCCCTCTTGTTCAACATTTCCATCCTGTTCAGGATTTTGGATAAATAAAATATGGATAAGTCTAACTAATATTTGTTAAAAATTTTACTTAACAGCTGCATTGTAGTGCAATGGCAAGCTTAAGAAACTTTTTCAATAGACAAGTATAGTCCTGGTACAAACTTTCATCCACACTGATAACTTAGAATAAGTACCATTTGAAGCTTTAATTTTTTAATTTAAAAGGAACAAAAAGCAGTTCTATAATTTATTTACAAGGTGATTGCTAATACTATATATATATATATACTATATATATAATATATATAATATATATATATATAAATATATATATATATTATATATATATATATATATATATATATATATATATATATATAATAAATACCCTATGTAAATATTTATATATATATGATTTCTATATATATATATATATTATATATATAATATATATATATATATATATATATATATATATATATATATATATATATATATATATATATATATAGTTGATAGTTGACGCTTGTTCTGTGTAGACGTGTGAGAGAGATGGTGCTCCGAGTGTTTTAATTTTGCCAATTCAGTTTTTTAATGTTTTGAGTTTTTCTTTTAATCAAGCTTAATTTTAATTAATGTCTTGGTTTTAATAGTGTTGCTCTTTGATTTGTTTTTTTTTTTTTTTTTAATTTTTATTATTAGTAAAGTGTTTTTAGTTATATAGTTAATGTCTGCAAGTGGGTCGAAGTTGCTAGTGTGTCTCTCGCCGTTTTAAGATTTTAAGCTAAGTTTTATATTATCATATTATTTATTTTATTTATTTATTTTTATTTCCTTTAAATATTTTGTTTTCGCATGGTTTACATTTGTTATTGGATATGGTTTTTACTTGTTTTATTAAATAATATTTTATGTGGTAAAGCATTTTAAGGTTTTAAAAATGTGTATTAGTTTTAAGGTTTTTTAATGTGATTAGTTATTATATTTTATGACTTTTCGGATTGTATTGTGTACAAGAAGTTTGGTTTGTTTGTTTGTTTAGTGCAACTGGCTGGGCTGATTAAATGACTGGTGAAAGTGGATGTAGGGGTGGGGCGGGGGTTTTCAGTTGACTTCGCCAACGTGCGTGGCCTTCGTGCTAGCCATGAATCTGTGGAATATCACGTCTCACTCTCAAACTAACATTTTATTACTGTCTGAGAACCCAGCTGGCCAGTGATATCATTTTCAATAACTTAATATCTTAACTATAAACTTTTTCTCTATAATTTCCGACTAAATGGGTGAGTCTGTGCCTAATATAAAACATAAACACTCCTGTAACACGTCTCGAGAAATCTTGAGTCTCACTAATTTCGATGTTCCGTGGCTAAAAATCTTTCTCCTTACTACTATCATTATCTTGTTTTTCTGCTACTGCTCCCCTAATGGAACAGATTTCCCGTTCTTTTTGACTACTCTTCTACTTCTCATGAGACTTTTACTTCTTCCCATCCAAATGCTGAGAGTGCCTCTATTTTGGGGATTTCAACGTACACCACACTGATTGGGTTGGGCTCCGCTCACACTGATGTAGGTTGGGGAGGAGGCAAACATTCAAGTATTCTCCCGATCTGGAACCAGTTAATTAAGGAACCTACCATTACCAGATCGTCCTAACAATTCTTGAATTACGCTTGACTTATGTTTTCAACCACTACCTCCTTCTCGCTATAAATACAGCCATTTCTCCCTATTGGTAACTCTGACCCAATCTTATAGCTGCTTAACTATAATACTTTTTTCTCACAGAGCTCCTCCATGCCGCTAGAACGTTGTAATTTCTGGCAAACTTTAATCGGCTAATTCGGGGGGCCATTGGCGTAGTTTTTTGGCAAACTACTCTTGGAATGAATACTGCTTTGACACTGTGGATGCTTCGGTCGCCGCTGATAAGGTGGGGGGCGTAATCACTGATGGAATGAGCGCAAGGTTCATTCCATCTTCAACTAAAATCTTCTCATCCCCAAATCATGGTTCGATGGAGCTTGTTCTCGCCCCATTTCGGGAGAGAGACATTGCGTATCGGGCCTGGAAAAACTCTCGTTCTCCTATTACTCTTACTAATGTTCATTCTGCTCGGAATTCGTTGCAGGGATATTATTCGTCAAGGCTAAGCGCACTTTTACTAAAAGAAAGTGCGACAACTTGCTTGGTTCTCCTACTGTTAAATTTCTGAACCCTTGTCAAAAACATCTCTAACAACATTTTGTAAAATCTGCCTTTCCTCCCCTTATTCACTCTGATGGTTCTATAGCTAACTCTCCTTCTGAAAAGGCCAATCTATTCGGCCTCCTTTTTTTCATCTAATTATACCCTGGACGATTTCTGGCATTCCTCTTCCTATACTCCCCTTTTCTCCTCTCAGGTTTCCAATGTCTTTACCTGTAATTACAATGATTCGTGTGCATGGATCCTGAGTTCTATGAACGTCATGAAGGCTTAGTGGCCCGATGGCATTCCTCCCGTGTTTTGAGGATTGTGCATCCTTTCTGTCGCCTGCCCTCGTTAAACTCTACTCTCTATGTCTTAACACTAATACTTTTCCTCAATGCTGGAAGCGCATATGTCCAACCGATCCCGAAAAAAGTAGCCGCTCTGATCTTTCTAACTTTGTCCTGTAGCTCTCATCTGTATACTGTCTAAAATCTTTGAAAATCTCCTTAATTTTCACTTCCTGGATATCTGGAGTCTCATTCCTTCTTTCAGATCACCAGTATGGCTTTCGTCGATCGAGGTCAACTGGTGACATACTATCCTATCTAACTGATTTTTTATGGTCTTCTGCCCTTAAAGATCATGGGGAGTCTTGCGTGGTGGCGCTTGAATATCCAAAGCATTTGAACCGGGTTTGGAACGCGTCACTGCTCTCTAAGCTTCCCTTTCCTTTGGGTTCTCCTTCTCCTTTGCTTACTCTTGTTCTAGTTTCTCTCTGATCGCTCCATATCAGCTACTTGTTGATGGAGCGTCCTTTCCCCTTTCATGTTAACTGTGGTGTTCCGTAATGTTCTGTTCTGACCTCCAACTTTATTCTTACTTTTCATCAACGATCTCCTCAGCTGTACTTTGAAATCTGCAGACACTTATGCCGATGAACTGCCCTTCTGGTATCTGCAAATCAAGCCACAGCTGCTCGCTCTTTTGTATCTAGAGCTTGCCTTTTCGACTTTAGTTTTCTGATTTTATAGTTGCCGATCGGGTTGGATGCCGAAGTGGGGTCCACCGCAACCTTGTAAAATTCAATCCTTTAAAAAACTCAAAACTTCTCCAACACTCTCCGCTATCAAAAAAACACCTCCAAACCTTTCCTATTTCCTTTCGACGGCTCTAACGTCTCTCCTGTAAATAACATAAACATTCTTGTCTTAACATAAACAACAATTATCTTGGAAACCTCATATTTTCTATAGTTGCTAAGGGAGTTCCAAAGAAGCTGGGAGTCTGTTCAGGTTGCGGGAATTTTTTTTCCTCTGTACAGCTACTCCAGTTATATAAGGGCCTTATTCGCCTTGTATATAGTAATGTTCTCACATTTGGGGGGGCTCGGGCTCCACCCTTTCTATTGAATATGGTTGAGTCTAAAGCTAAGAGACTAATAAACTGTCCCCTACTTTCAACTCTCTTGAACGCTCTATCTTTGCGACGTAACGTTGGCGCTCTATCCTTTTTCTATAGGTTAGCTACTGAGGCGGCTAGATGCTCAGGGAGTATTGACCTCTCGCAATTCCCCACCCTTGCGCCGCCCTCGTTGCAAAAGGGGTGCCTTGCTCTCGCACGAAAATTCTGCGTGCAGTTTGAGAACCCAGAACTTGTTCGTTGTGGTGCCTCTTTCTTTCAGCTACTTCTGCTCTGTGGAACTTCTTGCCATCTTCTTCTGTTTTTCCAACTATATTAATCTTCCTCTCTTTTAAAGCCCACGTCTGCGCTCACGCTGAGAAATTTGCGTTAGACTGGGGATTGGGTGGGGTTTTTTTAATGTTTTATTTTCCGCCCCCTCCTTGAGAAGGGCCCAGCCCGTGAGTGGTGGTGATCTGTAAAAAAATAAAAAAAAGAAAAAAAAAAAATATATGATATATATATATATATATATATATATATAATATATAATATATTATATATATATATATATACTATATATATTTATATATATTATATATATATATTAGGGATGTACCGATAGTTTCGGTATCGTTAATATGCCCGATACTTGGCCGATACTTCTTACTTTTTGGGTGAAGAATTATGAGAAACTTTTAGATTCAATAATAAATCTAGTTTCGATATATAATATATGATAAATCTAGTTTCGATATATATGATAAGGAATTCCTTAAGCTAGCTGAAACCCCACAAGAATGGCACCTCCGACGGTGAACCAACTTCTAGAGTGCATTTAAATAGCATAACCGAGAAGCTTGCTCACGTGACAAAAAAAGATTCACAGAAGTGGAAAGCCGAATATCTAAGGCAACACCCACCCCTGGCAACAGCATCTGATTAGTGACGAATGGCGGCTTTTCAGCAAATTTTTTGACTTCCTTTTTCAAAAAATGAGGGGGTCAAAAAGTTGATTAGCGATTCACAATTATATTTACAAGAACTGGCAATTACATTGGTTTGCTTGGTAAATAGCTACTTCAAATTCGTGGTATTTTCACATTTCATGTAAAATTCGCAGCAAACTGTCTGTCTTCTCTAAAAAAAAAATCACTTCCTATCGTTATTTGTCTGTATTTTGGCTCTAAGGTTAAGAATATACTTATATTATACTATAACATGTGTAAAAAAAATTAATGCCAACTGCGTAAAAGTTTTTTAAATTAGCATACTCATTTGGCATTCAATTTCATTTAATTTATTTTTATTATCATACAAATAGTGACATTTTCTTGTTTTTCTTTTTCCAGGCACGAATAGTTTCTTCCTTGTTGCAAAATCTGAAAATTCGGAACCATGGCTAGTAAAAGGAAGACAAGACTGGTAACTTCCACTCACATGAGTAACTTCATTGGAACTGGTCGAGAAATGCTGCCTTCTGAACTCCCAACTCTATGTGATGTTCTGAGATATGGGTTTCTGCTAAGAGAGCAGAGTGGAGAAAATGTCAGGAATTACCCAGCAGCCACTCTTGCAAAGGATATTTATCCAAAAGTGCTTGAAAAGTGGGAGCTAGCAAACAGTTGTTTTATGGTGCCAATTTTAAATTCGAGAGTTACAGTCCTGAAGAAGATAGAAGAAAACTGGGAAAAGGCCAGAGGAAAACTGGAATTGAAAGAGGCTTTCATAGCAACGTTAGACAAGCTCCTTGACATCCTCAATTGCAAGTGTGAGATTAAGCTATGTTCAGAATTTGAGGGTCCATGTCAAGGTGGTGCTGACTGTAAACATGAAGTGCACATCTCCTGCTCTTGTTCTAAGGATATGAAGATCCCTGTCAAAGAACTAGTGTTTATTAATATTCAAAGGGAGAAGGTTGAATCTGTTGGACAGCATCAAATTTGATTACCAGATCTACCTGAGCACAGAAGACAAATTAAAAAGCAGAAGAGGCAAGAAGATGAATTAAGAAGAATTACTGTATATAAGCAGAAAAGGAAGGAAGAGTTAACATTACAGCAAAATGAAGTTCTTTTCTCCGACGAAGATGAAGAGCCAACTGATGTTACAGATGAAGAATCTGAAGATCCTTTGCAAATTCCATGTGATGATTTTGATGTACCTTATACTTCAAGTACAAGTTAGTATAATACATTACCATTGCGCAATGTTGCATTACAAAGTATTAGGTATGGTGTCGGTCTACGTGCTATAGCTGCCATTACAACAGCTGCATTTTTGGATGCTGGGTTAATTACTGAAGGAGACAGGAGACTTGTAGTTGATAACAATAAAGTAAAAAGGGGACAAGAAAAAGTCATGAAATCACTTGATGACGAATTTCATGCTCGATGCCGGATAGGCAATATTGAATGTATCTTCTTTGATGGACGCAAAGATTCCACTAAAGTTCTGTTACAAGCAGATAACTCAAGTCATCAATTTCCAAGTATTGTGAGAGAAGAGCATTACACTGTTTCCAGTGAGCCAGGTGGAAGGTATCTTTGCCATTTTACTCCAGAGAAAGACTTAACGAAAAGGAAACCTGCTGAAGTTATTGCTAACCATCTTGTGGATTTCTTAAAGAAAAACAACATTGATAAAAGTTTGCAGGCTATTGGTGGTGACTCAACGAATGTTAACACTGGTTGGGAAGAAGAAGTCATTCATTGGGTTGATTCAAAGCTGAATCGTAAACTCATCTGGTTGGTTTGTGCTCTTCATACAAATGAGCTACCTTTGCGGCACTTGATCATAGAGTTGAATGAAAAAACTTTGTCTAACAACAAGTGGAGTGGTAAGATTGGCAAACATGCTTTGATACTAGCCAACAGAACTAGAAATCAATCCCTCATTTACCAGAATATCCTTTCCAGAGCCTTTGGTTCCATTGAGTGACACTGTTGTCAAAGATCTCTATACAGATCAGGCTTATGGTTACAGGATAACTCAGGCCATAAGGACAGGTGTACTTCCAACTGAATCTGGCATTAATTAGAATTGATCCTGTAAGCCACTCTCGTGGTTAGCAACTGTAAATAAGGAACTTATCGCATATGGTTTCAAAACATGGCTTTAAAGGCAACAAGTTGAAGACGTTACAACTGCTTGTGGAATACATTGTTGGCGTTTACTATCCCTGCTGGTTTACAATCAAATCGGGATTCTCTTGGGTGGAAGGACCTCGCCACATTCTTTATCTTTAGTGAAATGGTGCTTCAGACACTTTTATGCTCGGAAGACCAAGAAGAAAGGAAAGCAGGGGTTCAGAAGATATTGAATTAAGGAATGAAAATGATGATGCACCAGGAGACTTATCTGTTCGGCCTAGGAAAGCACCTGCAGTAAATCCAAATGCAACTTCCCTTTTGGAACTGATAGACTGGTCAGAAAATGTATATGAACCTCCATTTACTTGTAAACTCAAAATATCAGAAATAAGAAAGTTTGTTGAAGAGCCAATGCAAGTTCCAAAGTGGCCATGTCATGGATAGTCCATAGAGAGGTGTGTGAAACAAGTAAGAGGATTCTGGCTAAGTGTATACTCATGAGAAATGAGAAGGATTCATTAGAGGCCAGGAAGGAAGCAGAAAAATGATGTCTAGAAATGAATTGAACAAGATTTGATGAATATTGTTGTTTGATGCGTTTTAGATATTTATAATAATGTGTTTTCAGTATTTGGCGATAGAGACAACTAATAAATAAAGTAAGCGGAGTTTTCATTAAACCACTTTTTTTGAGCAAATTTCTTGAGTTTTATTAAAGTTTATCCCCTTTTTTTCTGATTTCATTTACCTATAACAAAGCGCAAATTTTACGCAAGGTAAGCTGTTTATGAATAAGGAAAATCCTTTAAATTTAGGATATTACACATCAAAAGGAACATTTTTGGACCCCCTCCCTCATTCACAAAAAAACACGAATTTTTTATTTTTT
>JABUQX010105318.1:0-25000 GCA_015478945.1 Trachelipus rathkii
ACCATACCCCCCTCACAAAACTCCGCCATTCACTTCCTATTATGCACCTTTATTCTTGCCTCTGCCAAAACTCACATTTTATCTCCTCCAGACATTCTTTTTACTGGACTCAATCCACTTTCTCTAAGGTCTCCCAGCCAGTCGATTCCCAACATACTCACCACTATACATCCGCTAACCCAACTGTTAATTCAGCATCCTTTTCTACATGGACCAAACATCTCAATATACTTTCATTTATTCTCTCATTTACCCCTTTCTTCAACACCACATAACTCTCTAATACGTTCATTCCTCATTTGATCAATTCTGTCTCACACCTAACACGCCCCTAAGATTGTCCATCTGAACACATTTTGAACTTTAGATCTATACCTCTTATTCCAACACCATAGTCTCACTACTATGAATTAACACAACATACATACCCTCATGTAAGACCCTAGCACACTCAAGATTTAGTCCTTTAATCCAACAATGATTTAATTGCACCAGCCACCTTCCTGCCATCACAACTTTCCACTACACCTCTGCATCATCCATTGCCCATTTTCGTTCAACCATATATCCTAATATGTAAACTCAAGAACTGTTCCAGCTGCCTCACCATCTAACAACTTTCACACTTGAGGAGTATCCTCACTCCCAACCATAACCTTACTCTTATCGAGGTTTACTTTCAAACCCCTCCTTTTTACACACCCTTGCCAAATCTCCTCCTCTACCAATCCTCTTAAATTCTCTTCAGATTCACCACACAAAACCAAACCATATATATAATATTATTATATATATATATATATATAGATATATAATATATATTATATATATAATATATATATATATATATATATATTATATATATATATATATATATATTATATTATTATATCTACTCATTTCCCTTAGATTGGGGTTGAGGTGCCAGGTATACATTGAAAAAGAAAAGTAGTAGAAGAACATGATGCAAATCAATAAGAAGCCACTCCTTAACCATTAATGAGAAAATCAACCCAGCAGAAAAATCCTCCCTAGGGTTTCGCGGAGACTGCTTACGAACCACACTTGGCAATCTCATCAAGGTGGCGTTCATTCCCCTGGGTCAAAGCCCACAATCATACAACCCTACAAACCAACATTCACTCCTATTATGCACCTTTTCACTTTTTAACAAACTTAACATCCCTCTCCTTCAGGGCATGCCTTTATGAACTCAACCACTTTTCTTTGGTCTCCCAACCAGTCAATTCCCAAACACATTCACCACAATACATCCGCTTTAACAAATGACCATCATCCATCCTTTCCATATAACTAAACCATCTTTGAGTACCCTTATTTATTTCTCTCATTTACTCCCAGCACAACACACGCTCCCTAATGCATTCAGTCCTCATTTATCAATTCTTCTCGCATATTATATATATATATATATATATAATATATATATATATATATAATATATATATATATATATATATATATATATATATATATATATATAATATTAGTGATGGGACGATTATGAAATTTTTGCCGATGACGATGATGATTATAGTAAATTTTGACAATATGATGACGATTATTTTGAAAAAAAATAGTAATCTAAAAATTTTTTTCCTCTCTCTCCTCTCTCGTCTCGGTCTCTCTTCTCTCTATATATATATATATATAATATATATATAATATATATATATATATAGTATATATATATATATATATATATATATATATATATATATATATATATATATATATATAGATATTATATATTTTATATTATAGTATATATATTATATATATATTAAGTAGTGACTGGACAGTTTGACGCTGCACCTTTTCGTATGAAGGAATAGAGATATAGGTCTAAAACTTGGAATATAATCTATGTATGGATTAAGCTCGAAACAGTGTAATTTTCAGGTCTGTAGGATGTATATAGAGGGGTCACCCCCGAGGGTGGACACCGATATTGCGCACGCTTTGTTGCTGTCTTGCATGGGTGAGTTTAGGCTAACGAGCGTTGGGCAGACCGACCATTGGAGGTTCAAACAGACCGAAGTCGTTTGACCGACAGGACACAGGATGAGCGCCGTGCGCATAACATACACATTATTATTATTATTTACATCTAAGCATTCATTTCCGAGAAATCGAATCTGAGTCGAAAAACGATCCCTGTAAGGGATCGTTTTTTTTACGCCCTCCGACTTCGGATTCCACCGTGCGGTTGCTTCTTCGCATCCGGTTCAGAGTCCGATATATATATATATCTACATGGGTTAGAGTTAACGTATCGCTTTCAAACTTGGTATATGTTCTATGTAGGGATAAAATTGATCCCCGCGAGTTTTTGGTGACCGTAGGTCACCCCTAAGGGTGCTGCCCCTTAGCGCCAAGGTCAAATTCGTCCTGGAAAACCAGGTTAGGCTTAACGTATTGGACTAAAATTTGAATGTGAGTTATATGATGACGTCAATCTTGTCGGAGACGAGATTACGTCACTCTGCGTCCCCCCTCCATAATGGGGGAGCGCTGCCCCACAAAAAATTAAAAATGATCATAGAAGATTGAAACTTGGAGACAGGTTGAAGGAACGGAGTCGATCGGATTGGAGGTTGGATTCTGAGACGGAGTCGGGTCGGATTCGGTTCGGAGTCCAGGGACCCACCGGAGATGGGTCCCTTCCTGAAAAAAAAGAAGAAGAAATGCATGGAATGCAAAACAGAGGAAGGAGAGAAGAAGAAAGGAAGAAGGAGGAGGAAAGAAGGAAGGAAGAAGAATGAGGAAGGAGGAGTCTGAGGAGTAGGTACAGACACCGGTGCTGGAGCCACTGCGGTGCCAAGTTAATAAACATTTGTGTAATGATACAATATTTGTGTCTTTATATATGTTATTGGATCTGTAGATTTCGAAAATAATGGTTTCAGAACCATCAGAAAAAAAAAAAAATAAATAAATAAATAAAATTTCTTACACTTTTTATGTTTATAACTTACAAATTTACGTTTTTACATACCCTAAAGCAGTAAATCACTAAATCAAACCACCATCCAGCCCCCCCTCCTATCACCCTCCTGACCATCTGTGATCTATTGATCTATTGATTAAGGTCACATTTTGAGTATCATTTTTGGATAAACATAACATAAAATCAAGTTCTTTATACAAAGATCAGACAATATATGCTGACATAACAAAGTTTTCACAGTAATAAAGCTTACTTAGCATCATCTGAACTATGAATATAACCCACAACGAGAAACTTAGCCCTTCTTAGACAGGAATAAATGGTTAACGTTAACAAAGTTTCACACTTAACACCAGTAAAGTAACTAACATAACATCCAAAAACGTAACTTATTCACACTTTGTCAAGCATGTCTCTAACATAACAATGTTAATTTTACATTAACATGGTAATATTTAACAAAAATTTACTATAACCTTGTGTAATTATCATATAGACCGGTGAAAGTATGCTAACGTAACAAAGTTTTCCTATTAATAAAGCCAACATGATGTAACATGAACTAAGAATATAATATACAACGACAAACCAGACACATCTTAGGTAAGAATAAACAGCTAACATTAACAAAGATCCACACTTAACACCAGTAAAGTAACTAACAAGACTCACAAAAAACACATTCCATTCATGCTTTATCAAACATATCTCCAACATGACAATGTTAATTTTACATTAACATAGTAATAATTAACAAAAAATTTAGCATAACCGTACCTAACCAGCATAATGCCTAATAGGTAAAGACAAACAGAGTAAAGTTTTACTCTCTGTAAAGCTAAACTATGAACATTACATACTTAACACACCCACACCCGCACCCACACACACACACACCCACACCACACACACACAAACACACACACACCACACACAACCAACCAGATGAATAAACGAGCCATCATCATCAATGTGGTCAATAAATCGAACATACGGGAAGTAAAACAAGTTTTCGTATTATTGACATATAATTTCTCATTGAAAAAGCGTTATATAAATACATAAAAACATATAAATACATAAAAATATAAGTTTATTTAAATATATTAATTCATTGATCAGCGAACATAGATTCAAGTTTGGTACTCTATATATCGTCTCTAAAGATTCAATACCCTTTGAAAGAATGTAAGTATAAATGTCTTCAGCAACACTAAACCATTTTTCGGCATATGTCGATTCAACCGCCCTCATTCTCTCATACAAGAGAGAAGTAAACTCATCCAAGCTGATAGTTATTAAAGCATTTCTGTATACTGCATTATATGGGAAACCACATGTTGCGGTGTAAATATCGTAGATTACACCATGAGCTATACGTATTAGGTCATCGAGTATGTCAACATCGTTAAGATGCGTTGTTAATTCGTTTTTTATTTTAAGCAACGCTGTAATATTTTCAGACGTTCGAACGCTGAAACCTATACATGTGCGATAGAAGGTCACACAATCGACGGGTTTCCAATATTGGCGTACCTCAAGGGTTTTAATATTGTCACACGACGAGAACACCACGTCTATTCTATTAGAACCACTTATGTTGTCTTCCCTGTTAGATATTTCACTAAACGTTGATCTCTCGGATAACAAACACTTATCCTCTACCCATGTAGCAGCGATGTCGATAATCTTGATGAACCCATCAGCACAAACGAATAAAGGTCTATTATTTGACCCTTTGGCAGAAATACAAGCAACGTAACGACTGCCATTTGGTTTACGATTAAATATAAATGACACATCATTGGGAATAACGAAGCTCCTTGTGAAGATATCAACAACAGATGTGGAGATGCGGGGAGATGTCATCGTACCAGTACAGCGAAAAAATGTCCTACTGACGGAAATCGTATGCGTAAACAACCCTTATAGGTAATGAGATTCTTTCTTTCCGCCAATCAGAAGAAAGTAAACAAGAATACAACGCACAAACGAACCATATCAGTTCAAAAGGGTATATATTCTCGCTAGACAACAACAACAACAGCAACAACAACAACAACAACAACAACAACAACAACAACAACAACAACAACAACAACAATAACATAGTACAAAAATAAGTTCTTTATATACCAACCAACGAATATATATGTTAACGTAACATTGTTTTCACGTTAAATAAAGCTAACATAGCTTTACCAGAACAAGAATATACTGCTCAATAACAAAATCTAAACACACCTTACGCTAGATAAACAACTAACATTAACAAAGCTCCATACTCAAAAGCAGTAAAGTACCATTACATACAAAGAGTAACCTATTCACACTTTTTCAAGCATATCGCTAACATTCAATGTTATTTTTACATTAACAACTATTGATTTACGTACCATTTTCGACTATCATTTCGGATAAACATTAGCACAAAAATGAGTTCTTTATATTACTAACCAGCGAATATAGGTTAACATTACAATGTTTCCACACATTAATAAGCTAACATAGCATCATATAACTAAGAAATTAATGTACAACGACAAACTAAACAACTTTCGCACTAATAAACAGTTAACATTAACAAAGTTCCACACTAACTTCCTGTGAAAGTAACTAACATAGCATACCAAAACGTAACCTATTCAATACTTTTTAATAAGTAAATCTATATATACTGGGGCCACGAAAGAATATGCTTAACAGAACAAAGTTTTGAGCTTCAATTAAAGCTAAACATGTCATAACCTGAACTAAGAATATAATGTACAATTGCAAACCTAACATACCCACGCATGAATAATCAGCTAACATCCTGAAAATTCCCTACTTATCAAGGTAAAGTAGCTAACAGGTCATACAATACTCGATATGTTCCACTTTTCGCATATTAGCAACAGATAAAGCCGTATTATCTAACAAAATCCTTAACAAAGGTGACCAATCTATCAAAGATGCCATCATCTTGAACTATGAATTACACTATCTTCTCAAAGTGTCAATCCGTTTCGGGTATAAACATCATTTGACCTAGAATAAACGTAGACATTATCAAAATTCTAGGGCAAACCTAACATTACTCAACAAAAAAAACTTAACCTAGGCTCACGTTTCTAACACATCATCATCAGTTAACACAGTAATATCTTACAAAAACTCATCATTTCTCTAAACAAATCAGTGCTAACATACCTAGCGGATTGAATTAATCCGTAACATCTGAAAATTCCCTACTTATCAAAGATAAAGTAGCTAACAGGTCATACAACACTCGACATGTTCCCACTTTTTCCAGTTCAGCAACAGGTAAAGACGTATTATCTAACAAATTCCCTTAAAAAAGTAGCCAATCTATCAAAGATACATGCATCTTGAACTATGAATTGACACTACCTTCATCAAAGTGTCACTCGTCTCGAGTATAACATCATTTGAACTATGAATAAGCGTAGACATTAGCAAAATTCTCGGGCAAACCTAACATTACTCAACAAAATCTTAACATAGCCTCACGTTTCTAACATATCATCGCCAGTTAACACAGTAATATCTTACAAAACTCATCATTTCTCCAACAAATCAGTGTTAATTTCACACAGTCATAGTAATATTTAACATAACGTACCTAACTTACGAATAAACAGCTTTCATTAACCAAGAGTATTTAAAGCAACACATCACCTCTCAAGAGAAAACCCAATGGGATGCACCCTTGAAAGGGTGTGAATCCTGAGAGTGGGATCACCCCGAAGGGGTGTAAGCGGGTTTTAGGTCTCAGCCCGAAGGGCTGAGACCTTACCCCTCCTTCGGAGGGGTAAAACCCGCTTACACCCTTTCGGTGGTGATCCCCCCTTCAGGATTCACACCCTTTCAAGGGTGCATCCCATTGGGTTTTCTCTTGAGAGGTGATGTGTTGCTTTAAATACTCTTGGTTAATGAAAGCTGTTTATTCGTAAGTTAGGTACGTTATGTTAAATATTACTATGACTGTGTGAAATTAACACTGATTTGTTGGAGAAATGATGAGTTTTGTAAGATATTACTGTGTTAACTGGCGATGATATGTTAGAAACGTGAGGCTATGTTAAGATTTTGTTGAGTAATGTTAGGTTTGCCCGAGAATTTTGCTAATGTCTACGCTTATTCATAGCTCAAATGATGTTATACTCGAGACGAGTGACACTTTGATGAAGGTAGTGTCAATTCATAGTTCAAGATGCATGTATCTTTGATAGATTGGCTAACTTTGTTAAGAAATTTTGTTAGATAATACTGCTTCTGTTGCTGAAATGCTGGAAAAAGTGGGAACATGTCGAGTGTTGTATGACCTGTTAGCTACTTTATCTTTGATAAGTAGGGAATTTTCAGGATGTTAGCGGATTATTCATACGCTAGGTATGTTAGCACTGATTTGTTAGAGAAATTATGAGTTTTTGTAAGATATTACTGTGTTAACTGACGATGATGTGTTAGAAACGTGAGCCTAGGTTAAGTTTTTTGTTGAGTAATTTAGGTTGCTCTAGACTTTTGATATTCTACGTTTTATTTCATAGGTCAAAATTGATGTTATACTCGAAAACGATGACCTTGAGAAGATAGTGTCATTCATAGTTCAAGAGATGGCATCTTTGATAATTGGTCACTGTGTTAAGGGATTTTGTTTAGATAATACGGCTTTTATCTGTTGCTAATAAGCTGTTCGAAAAGTGGGAACATATCGAGTATTGTATGACCGTTAGCTACTTACCTTTGATAAGTAGGGAATGTCAGGATGTTAGCTGATTATTCATGCGTGAGGTATGTTTAGGTTTGCAATTGTACATTATATTCTTAGTCAGGTTTATGACATGTTTAGCTTTATTGAAAGCTTAAAACTTTGTTCCTGTAAGCATATCTCGTGGCCATTATATATAGAACTTATTAAAAAAAGTATGAATAGGTACGTTTTGGTACGCAATGGTAGTTACTTTACAGGTGTTAAATGTAATTGTGGAACTTTGTTAATGTTAACTGTTTATTAGTGCGTAAGTTGTGTTAAGTTTTGTCGTTGTACATTATTTTCTTAGTTCATATGATGCTATGTTAGCTTTATTATTGTGGAAACATTGTAATGTTAACCTATATTCGCTGGTTAGTATTTAAAGAACTCATTTTTTGCTATGTTTATCCGAAATGATAGTCGAAAATGGTACGTAAATCAATAGTGTTAATGTAAAAATAACAAATGATATGTTAGAAGATATGCTGAAAAAAGTGTGAAATAGGTGTACGTCTTGTACGCTGTGCAGGTACTTTACTGCTTTTGAGTATGGAGCTTGTTAATGGTTATTGGTTTATGTCTAGCGTAAGGTGTGTTAGATTTTGTTATTGTACAGTATATCTTAGTTCTGGGTAAAGTTTTGTGACAGCTTTATCAACGTCTTGCAATTGTTCTCATTCTTTTTATTGCGTTACATTATAAAGGAACTTATTTTTGTACTTGTGTTGTTTGTTGTCAGGCGAGAATATATACCTTTGAACTGTATTGGTCGTTTGTGCGTTGTATTTTTGTTTACTGTTCTTTTGATTAGGCGAAGAAAGAATTCATTACCTATAAGGGTTGTTTACGCATACGATTTCTGTCAGTAGGGACATTTTTCGCTGTACTGGTACGATGACATCTCCCCGCACTCACATCTGTTGTTGATATTCTTCACAAGGAGCTTCGTTATTCCCAATGATGTGTCATTTATTATTTAATCGTAAACCCAAATGGCAGTCGTTACGGTTGCTGTTTTCTGCCAAGGGTCAAATAATAGACCTTATTCGTTTGTGCTGATGGGTTCATCAAGATTATCGACATCGCTGGCTACATGGGTAGAGGATAAGTGTTTGTTATCCGAGAGATCAACGTTGTAGTGAAATTCTAACAGGGAAGACAAACAAAAGCGTCTAAATATTCTTAGACGTAGTTGTTTCTGGTTGTGTTTCAATTATTAAAACCCTTAGGTCGCAATATTGGAAACCCGTCGATTGTGTGACCTTCTATCGCACATGTATAGGTTTCACAGTTCGAACACCTGAAAATATTACAGCGTTGCTTAAAATAAAAAACGAATTAACAACGCATCTTAACGATGTTGACATACTCGATGACCTAATACGTATAGCTCATGGTGTAATCTACGATATTTACACCGCAACATGTGGTTTCCCATATAATGCAGTATACAGAAATGCTTTAATAACTATCAGCTTGGATGAGTTTACTTCTCTCTTGTATGAGAGAATGAGTGCTGTTGAATCGACATATGCCGAAAAATGGTTTAGTGTTGCTGAAGACATTTATACTTACATTCTTTCAAAGGGTATTGAATCTTTAGAGAGATATATAGAACGTACCCAACTTGAATCCTATGTTCGCTGATCAGATGAATTAATATATTTAAATAAACTTATTTTTTAAGTATTTATATGTTTTTATGTATTATTATAACGCTTTTCAATGAATTATATGTTTATAAAATACGAAAACTTGTTTTACTTCCCCCGTATGTTCGATTTATTGACTACATTGATGATGATGACTGTTTATTCATCTGGTTGTGTGTGTGGTTTTTGTGTGTGTGTGTGTGTGTGTGTGTGTGTGTGTGTGTGTGTGTGTGTGTGTGTGTGTGTGTGTGTGTGTGTGTGTGTGTGTGTGTGTGTGTGTGTGTGTGTGTTGTGTGTGTGTGTGTGTGTGTGTGTGGTGTGTGGTGTGTGTTTGTGTGTGTGTGTGTGTGTGTGTGTTGTTGTGTGTGTGTGGGTGGGTGTGTGTGTGTGGTGTTGTGTGTGTGTGTGTGTGTGTGTGTTGTGTGTTGTGTGTGTGTGTGTGTGTGTGTGCTGTGTGTGTGTGTGTGTGTGTGGTGGTGTGTGGTGTGTGGTGTGTGTGTGTTGTGTGTGTGTGGTGTGTGTGTGTGTGTGTGTGTGGTGTGTGTGTGTGTGGGTGTGTTGTGTGTGTTGTGTGTGTGTGTGTGTGTGTGTGTGTGTGTGGTGTGTGGTGTGTGTGTGTGTGTGTGTGGGTGTGGGTGTGTGTGTGTGTGTGTGTGTGTGTTGTGTAAATTATATGTTCATAGTTTAGCTTTACAGAGAGTAAAACTTTACTTTGTTTGCCATTAGGCATTATGCTAGTAGGTACGGTTATTCTAAATTTTTTTTTAAATAATTTTGAATGAAACTGAGTTCCATTGTCTGCTGTAATATGAAGTGGGGCTGAAAATTTATTAACATAGTCTATTAAACAATTTACTATGGATTCTTTTGTTATGTTAGGTATAGGGTATGTTTGAATGAATCTCGAAAAGTGATCTATTATTGAAAAAACATACTTATTGCCATTCATTAATAGGAAAACTTTGTTACGTTAGCATACTTTCACCGGTCTATATGATAATTACACAAGGTTATAGTAAATTTTAGTTAAATATTACCATGTTAGTGTAAAATTAACATTGTTATGTTAGAGAAATGCTTGAAAAGTGTGAATAAATTACGTTTTTGGATGTTATGTTAGTTACTTTACTGGTGTTAAGTGTGAAACTTTGTTAACGTTAACCATTTATTCCTGTCTAAGAAGGGCTAAGTTTCTCGTTGTGGGTTATATTCATAGTTCAGATGATGCTAAGTAAGCTTTATTACTGTGAAAAAACTTTGTTATGTCAGCATATATTGTCTGATCTTTGTATAAGAACTTGATTTTATGTTATGTTTAGCCAAAAATGATACTCAAAAGTGACCTTAATCAATAGATCAATAGATCACAGATTGGTCAGGAGGGTGATAGGAGGGGGGCTGGATGGTGTTTACTGATTTACTGAATTTACTGCTTTAGGGTATGTAAAAAGAAATTTGTAAGTTAGAAACATAAAAAGTGTAAGAAATTTTATTTATTTATTATTTATTTTTTTTTTTCTTGATGCGGTTCTGAAACCATTATTTCGGAAATCTCAGATCAAGAACATATATAAAGACACAAATATTGTATTCATTACCACAAATGTTTTATTAAACTTGCACCGACAGTGGCTTCCAGCACCGGTGGTCTGTACCTACTCCTCAGACTCCTCCTTCCTTCATTCTTCTTCCTTCCTTCTTCCCCTCCTCCTTCTTCCTTTCTTCTCTTCTCCTTCCTCTGTTTTTGCATTCCATGCATTTCTTTCTTTTTTTCTTCACCTTCCTCTTTGTGGGGGTCCCTGGACTCCGAAACCGAATCCGACTCCGTCTCAGAATCGACTCCAACCTCCAACTCCGTCTCCGATCGACTCCGTCTCCAAGTTTCAGCTCTATGATCATTTTTAATTTTTTGTGGAGCCGCTCCCCCATTATGGAGGGGGACGCAGAGTGACGTAATCTCGTCTCCGACGAGTTACGTCCATCATATAACTCGCGTTCAAATTTTAGTCCAATACGTTAAGCCTAACCTGGTTTTCAGGACGAATTTGACCTTGTGGAGCTAAGGGGGCAGCACCCCCTTAGGGGTGACCTACGGTCACCAAAACTCGCGGGGGATCAGTTTATCACCTAAAATAAACATATACCAAGTTTGAAAGCGATACGTTAACTCAAACCCATGTAGATATATATCGGACTCAGAAACCGGATGCGAAGAAGAAACCTCGGCGGAATCCGATTAGGAGGCGAAAAAAAACGATCCCTTACAGGTATCGTTTTTCGACTCAGATTCGTTCCTTCGGAAATCGAATCTTCGATGTAATAATAATAATAATAATGTGTATGTGTATGCGCACGCGCGCTCAGTCTGTGTCTGTCGGTCAAACAGACTTCGGGTGTTTACCTCCAAATGGTCAGTTGCCCAAACCTCGTTAGGCCTAAACTGGACCCATCGCAGATCAAGCAAAACAAAGGCGTAAGCGCCAATATCGGTGTCCACCCTCGGGGGTGACCCCCCTCTTTATACATCCTACAGACTTGAAATTACACGGATTCGAGCTTATCCCCTACATAGATTATATTCCAAGTTTGAAACAAATATCTCTATTCCTTCATATCGAAAAGGTGGCAGGGTCAAACTGTCCAGTCACTACTTATTATATAATAATTATATATAGTATATAATATTATATAATATTATATATATATATATTATATATATATATAATTAATATATATTTATATATATATATATATATTATATATATATATATATATATATAATAAACATTCTAAAAATCTGGCTGTCTATTCTGTTTCGTGTTGATTCTAGGATTTAGTTTAACTGTGTATTAGAAATATAAAATACAACATTGAAGCTG
Organism: Trachelipus rathkii; assembly: GCA_015478945.1. Classification (NCBI taxonomy): domain Eukaryota; kingdom Metazoa; phylum Arthropoda; class Malacostraca; order Isopoda; family Trachelipodidae; genus Trachelipus; species Trachelipus rathkii. The sequence goes on from JABUQX010105318.1 coordinate 12,262, forward strand.
ATTTTTTTACTGTTTCTATCAAATAGCACAATTGTCTTTCTCCAGAAAAGTTTAGAAGTGGATAATTTAAGTTTCTTCTTTAATGGTAGGAAAAGGTTTATATATCTTGGTTTCATTAGTTTAGTTAGTACTGGTAAAATTATTAGCCTTGATTTTATCATCTTTTATGAATTGTATGTCTGTCCCTTCTACTTTTCACGACAAATCTCATCACCGAAACTAGAAAAGGACATAGGTGTTCTTCAACCTCTGTAGAATCAGAGGTAACTTCTTACTTTATTTTCGTAAATTTTTTAATAAAGTAATCTCAATTTATATATTCATTAGTTAAATATTTAAGACGTATAAAATAGAACTGATGTACTATAATTACTCCACAGGTACTAGGTCTGGGAGTGATTTCAAGTGGATTAAATAAACAGTGAGACAGAAAAAGACTAAAAAGTTCAAATTATTGTTAGTTATGTCACATTCAACCGTTGATAAAAGACAACCAAAACATTGAAATAATGAAGGTGATATGTGAATGAATTAGTTAATGTATAAATAATAAACAAGTGGTACATAAGAATGCTAAAATTAAATTTAAATAATTAAAATTTATTCGAAACTCTGTAAAAGGAATTTACATTAGTTATTGAATACTTATATATTGTATTCAGTGTGTTATAGACCTAGTCTAATCATTAAAAACAAACCTGTTGATACTATAGTTTTTTTTTATTATTATTAAAGAAACAATATTTATTTTTTTTGAATGACTGAGAAACATTTCTTTGGGTGGAGCATGCTCAATGAATGGTATTTTTAGATTAGGTAATTTTAAGGAAAAGTAAAATTTGAAGTCTGCATATAAAGAGCAAATAAACAATATAACAAACAATTGTCAGGAATACCTGATTTCAACAAAAATCATAAAGTAAATTTTTTTTATCTTCTTTAAAAATAAAATTCTATCCTTTATTTATAAGTAGTTTATTTTAAGTAAAACTACATTAATTTTCTGAGAAAACAAAGATTTTGTAATTTTCTATTTTTGTACTGGTGTCTGTCAAAGTTTTATTTATTTTGGTATTAAACTACAAAATAGTTCATAGCCTATTCCTCCCTAATTCCCTGAGTTTATAATATTACAAGTGTGTGAGCCTTGATGCCGTTTATACTAAAGGTCATATATAAAAAACCTGATCAGAGGTAAACCACTATTTTCATGTTATTTATTTACATTGATTTTTTTTATTTCTTTTCTTTAATTCTAATTCCATTTATTTTATATTCTTTTGAGTGCATTGGCCCATTATCCTCAACTTTCCAACAATAATCCAACAAAAGTAACACAAAAAGAGGAAGGAAGAAGTGGTGGCAGGTGTATCAAGGGGTCTGATATCTCACTGGTTTTATTGCAGAACCCTGGCCTCAAGGGTCCCAATTTCTCTATTTCTAAGGATAGTGCTAGTGAGTTCCTACTTTTCTTTAAATTATTGCTTTTCATTATTTAAATGATTTTAGAGTTTTCTTTCTTTCTTTTACTTTCTATTACAAAACATTTAACTTATTTATAATTTATTCTTAATTTTATTTATTATAATATATATATATATATATATATATATATATATATATATATATATATATATATATATATATATATATATATATATATATATTATATATATATATATAATATATTATATATATATATATATATATATATATATATATATATAAATAAAATACCCAAACCATCCACATGCATTAATAACTAAGTTATGGTTACACATGCAATCTAAAATTAATAACTACTGTAACTAAAAACCCGCCAATTTGGCTTCGTCTAAATATATTATAAGATACCCAACCCATCCATATACCCATCCAACCTTTTCTTAAATGTTGTAATCGAGTCACACTCAACAACCTCCTGTGGCAAGCCATTCCAAAATTTAACAACTCTATTACTGAATGCATGCTTTCTTCTTAATTTTCTTATTATGCCCCCTGGTCACCTGTCCATGCTCTACTATGAAAAATTTGTTGGTCTCCGTATTATCACTAGATGTAAATATTTTGTAGACTTGTATCATGTCCCCTCTAGAAATCGTCTTTCTACAGAAAACATTCCTAACTCCTTCAGCTTCTCCTCATAGCTCTTACCCTCAAACCCAGAAATCATCCTTGTTGCTCTACGTTGCACTCTCTCTAGCATATCTAAGTCTTTCTTTAAATAAGGGGCCCAAACTTGTGCACAATACTCTATTACTGGCCTAACATAGCTATTATACAGTTTACTTATTACTTCCTTGCTCTTGTAAACAACATTGCGATTTATTATGCCCAGCATCTTATTAGCTTTATTTCTAGCTTTCAAATACTAATTAGCTACTTTCAAATTACTGATTATAATCACACCTAAATCTTTTTCTTGGTCTACAGACTCAAGCCAATCCCCATTCATATCGTAGTTAAAATTTTTATTTGAGTAACCTAGGGGAAGAACCTTACACTTTTTACTATTAAAATTCATTTGCCACTTATCTACCCACCCAAAAAATTTATCCAGATCATTTTGAATCTTAAAATGCATTTCCCAGTTTTACAACTGAGTGGCCACTTTTAGTATCATCTGCAACTTAGAAACCCATGCATTTAAGTCTCTGGTCTAAATCATTTATATATATGAGGAATAATAGTGGCCCAGCACTGAATGGGACACCACTCTTCACTATTTCCATGATGATTTATTGCCATTTAAGATGTACACACTGTTCTAATTTCGCAACCACTTTTAAAATCACACATGTATCGCATTCCACTATACACATTGCCAATAACTTCTTCATCAGCCTTATATGGGGAACCTTATAAAAAGCTTTGCTAAAGTCTAAATATATAATATCAACTAGATCTCCTCGGTCAATGCAGTCAGTAATATATTCCATAAATTCTAAAAGGTTTGTCTGACATGACTAAAGTGACCATAGTCCCGCTTTTAGGCGGGACAGTCCCGCTTTTTTTGACCCTGTCCCGTAACTTTCCAGAACTTTACAATCCAGAAGATTTAAGCGTAACTGGCCCTATAATTCACAAAATCTTCCTTACTACCGTTTTCTTATAAATAGGCACAACATATGCTGATTTCTAGTCATCTGGTACCTCACCAAATGTATAGATCGCTTAAAACAAATACAGTGCCTTTTGCAATGCTGATACTACCCTCTTCAGAATTCTACCATATATCCCATCAGGCACTGCAGCTTTACCTGGATCATTTGTCTAATAATGTTAATAATCTTTTACGGTCAAATTCAGGATTCTGTAAGTTATTTGTAATGCATACAAGAACCTATTATCTCCAAACTATATCTAATTCTTTCATCTGTAAACACTGAAGCAAAATAAGCATTGAAATGTGACCAACTCCTTATCTGAACCTCACTAAATTTTCATCATTTTAATTGGACAATTGTCCTATTCTTACTTAATTTATAAAAGCTAAAAAACTTCTTCAGGTTCTTATTACTATTCCTTGCTAAATTAATTTCTGCCTTTCTCTTTGCCTTTCTTATTGACTGGTTAAGTTCGTTTCTATATTTCCTATAATTTTCTAAATCATCTTCCCCATTACTACCCTTTGAATATTTTAAAACATCTACGCTTTTTCATTAATTTTCTCTCTTATCTCTCTATTCCAGCCAAACAGGTTTTCCTCTTCGCCCCACCCTAATGTGGTTTATTTTTAACATACTGCTGAATATTCAATTAAAATTTCTTAAAATGTTCCCCACATGATAAAACAGTTTTGGTCTTTAAACTCTTATCCCAGTCAGTTATACTAAGCATATCTCGTAATTTAGTAAAATCATCATTTCGGAAATCTAAGATCCTTTCCTTATTAACTTGCAATTTGGGCCCAGATATCACATTCATATTAAATCTAATTAAATTATGGTCACTAAGTCCTAAATTCTCTCCTAAACTTCCCCCTAACCCTAAACCACCATACTTTCATCGTAGTTAATATAAAGTCCTAATATGATCGTGTCTTGTGGTTATGGACCCATCTGGCTCAAAAAGGTTATCTAGAACAATTAATAAAATACTGAACTACTAGGTCATATTAGACAAGAAATCCCATTTGAATGCAGGAAAATTAAAATCACCCATTATGACTATACTTTTTTTACTGTGGCATGCGGTCTCAATTTCTTTCCACAATTTCTGCATCTAATTCTTGACTCTGGCCAGAGTTATAAATGCCCCTATTCTAAATCATGATTTATTGAAACATAAGGGTATCTAACCCATTACGATTCAATATCAATGATTAGTTTAAAGTCAGTCATTAATACAGATTGATTATTGCTTTTAACAATAAAGCGCCACACCCCCACCCTTCTTTTCTCTACGCTGGTATGAATAAAGTGAAATCCATCTATTTCATATTCCTGAAAGGGGTCTCCATAATAATTCTTCTTTAACCCATGCCTCAGTTATGCCAATAATAATTTCAAGATTCTCATTTATGGTATAGCTAATCAGCTCATCTTTTTTAATTTCTAAGGCTATGAGCATTTGTGTAGAAGCATTGATTTTCGAAAATGCTGCATTTTATTGCTATCATCCTTATTTGAGCCTGTAACAAACCCTAGTTTAATTTATATAAAACTACTTTACGATTAACGCATGCTATTATTCGGTACCAGAATTTAGCCCATCACCCCAAGCTTTACCTTAGTTTTTTTGCTAAACAAGTCTCCAAACTGGTGCTGAAAAGCCCAGCACCTACGACTCCAGTGAACTCCATCTGCTGCAAAAAGATCTTAATCCAGAAATTCTCTCCACCACAAATCCAAAAACCTAATTTTTTCTGAAAAACATAAATTCCTAATCCTTCATTTACACCTAAAGCCCTACTCCCCATTCCTGACCTGCACCTAACCTAGGTAAAAATCCCAGAAATCATGCACTTCTTCCACTAGCTTTCATCTTCTGAATCAATCTCCTATAATCTGCTATTAATTCTTCTGACCTTCTATGTCCTATTTTATTTGTACCCACATGCACAATCACATCTGAATCAACATTTGTAGAATCAATCTCTCTATCTATCCTATCCACGTATCACTCACTCTGGCACCTTGATAACATACTCTCAATCGTTTCTTTTTATCTTTGAAAAGCCTATCTAGTATGCGGGTATCATAGAAGTCTCCAATTAGCAATGTAATCAGTCTCTCTTAGATAAACTCAACAATAGCATTGGCAACTCTCTGATCCTCCCCACTGAATGACATCGAACTATTACTGCAGGTCACAGGCCACAGGCTGATTGACTTTCGAGATCCTTATCTTTAAACTATTATTTCTAATTCCTACAACTCTATATTCATCTGCAGACCTATTTTCAACTACTTTATCCTTTTCCCCCTCATCTTTCTGCCTAGGTGAATCACTATTCCTGTCTACCCCTATATCCCGCTCCCTCCTCGCCTCGACAATGCTACTAACTTTTTTCTTGACACTTCCCTTCTTTCTCAACTCAAATACTTCTTCTTTCAATTCATTCAAATTTTCACTCAGTCTTGCAATCTCCTTCCTTAGAAACACATTCTCTGCATTCACAACACAAGCAGGGCAGCTATTCACATATTCACCTCTCCCAGTCCCACAGTTATCACACAGAGCCATACATACTTTAAATTATTATCAACTTTCTACCTTGTACCCTATCAATTTACCAACTACAGTTTAAATATCGCTAAAGCCTAAAAAGATATAACTAATATCTTAAAACAAGTTAAAATTTTTAACAAGCTAAATCTAGCTTAGCCTAGGTCAGGGATATATAAAAATTATATAAGGTAGGTGAGTGTTTAGTGGCCACTGAGTGAGGGTGTGTTTATTTTTGTTCTTCCATTTTACTATTATAATCTGTGTAATTGCAAGTGAATTTACTAACAAATTAGTGTTGTCTATCTAACTGTGGATTTTAGAAATTTATGTACTTATTATTGTGATTATTTCTGTTATTAACTTAATTTAGTTGAGTATTGGACTCGGTGTTTGATAGGTTAACCCTAAGCTAGAGTAGTTAAGAGATTTCCTGTATACTGTGTGTTTGCCAGGTTATTTGAATTATTTAAAATATTTTTTTCTGTATTAACTACAGTCTTAACAATAGTTATATTATTTTGTGATAAATAAGTTTACCAGAGCCATAACCTATGTTAGGCCTACTTTATAATTTTTTTATATAGCCTTAGCCTAGGGCCGAGGCTATTCTATATTCAAACTTTTTAAGATATTAATTTCTTTCTGGCTTAGTGATATTTAAGTAAAGCTGTAGTTTGGTAATATAATTGTCACAAGCCGCTACTTTAAGGCCTACCTTAATAATTTTTTATAATATCCCTGCAATAGGCTAAGCTAAAGAATGAAGCTTGTTTAAAAATTTTAACTTGTTTTAAAAGATCTTAGTTATTTGCTTTTTAGGCTTTAGCGATATCTAAACTGTGGTTGGTAAATTGTAGGTACAAGGTAGTAAAGTTGATAATAATTAAGTATGTATGCTCTGTGTGATAACTGTGGGACTGTGAGAAGTGAATATGTGAATAGCTGCCCTGCTTGTGTTGTGTGATGCAGAGAATGTGTTCTAAGGAGAGATTGGCAAGACTTGAGTGAAAATATGAAATGAATTGAAAGAAGCTGTATTTGAGTTGAGAAAGGAGAAGTGTCAAGAAAAAAGTTAGTAGGATGTGGAGGTGAGGAGGAAGTGGGATATAGGGGTAGAAAGGAATAGTGATTCACGCTAGGTCCAGGAAGATGAGGGGGAAAAGGATAAAGTAGTTGAAAACTAGGTCGCAGGATGATTAGGTTGTAAGGAATTAGAATAATATTTTTAAAGATGAAGGATCTCGAAAGTCAGATCAGCCTGTGACTCTGCAGTAACAGGTTCGGATCGTCGCCTTCCAGATGGGGGGATCAGAGAGTGCCAAATGGTAATGTTGATTTTCTAGAAGGGAAGACTAATACATTGCTAATTTGAGACTCTATGATACGATACTTAGAATAGGACTTTTCAAAGTAAAAATAAAAAAGAAAAATTTGAGAGTATGTTATCCAGGGGCCAAAGTGAGTGATATCGTGGATAAAGGATAGATAAGAGATATTGATTCTACAAAGTGTGATTCAGATGTGATTGTCATGTGGGTATACAGAATGATATAGGAACATAGAAGCTCAAAGAATTTAATTAGCAGATTATAGGAGATTGATTTCAGAAGATGAAAGCTAGTGGAAGAAGGTGCATAATTTCTGGGATTTTACCTAGGATTGGTGCAGGTCAGGAATGGGGAGTAGGGCTTAGGTGTAAATGAATGGATTAGGAATTTAATGTTTTTCCAGAAAATATTAGGTTTTTGGAATTGTGGAGGGAATTTCTGGATAAAGATCTTTTTGCAGCAGATGGAGTTCATTTGAGTCGTAAAGGTGTTGGGCTTTTCAGCACCAGTTTGGAGACTTGTTTAGCAAAAAACTAGGTAAAGTTGGGGGTGATGGGCTAAATCTGGATAAGAATAATAGCAATGGTAACGGTAATAGTGGTGATATAAATAAAACTAGTGTTGTTACAGGCTCAAATAAGGATGATAGCAATAAAAATAGCAACATTTCGAAATCAAAAATGCTTTTACACAATGCCCAAAGCCTGTAGAAATAAAAAAGATGAGCTGATTAATTATAAAATAAATGGAATCTTAAAATTTTTTGCATAACTGAGGCATGGGTTAATGAAGAATTATATGGAGACTCCTTTCAGGAATATGAAATAGACGGATATTCACTTTATTTATACCAGCGTAGAGGAAAGAAGGGTGGGGGTGTGGCGCTTTATATTAAAAGCAATATTCAATCTGTATTAATGACTGACTTTAAAACTAATCAAGATATTGAATCAGTATGGGTAGATATCCTTATGTTCAATAAATCATATAGAATAGGGGCATTTTATAGACCTCTGGCCAGAGTCAAGAATTAGACTCAGAAATTGTAAAAGAAATTGAGAAAGCATGCCACAGTAAAGAAAAAGGTATAGTCATAATGGGTGATTTTAATTTTCCTGGCATTCAATGGGATTTCTTGTCTAATACGGACCATAGTAGTTCAGTATTTATAAATTGTATACTAGATAACTTTTTGAGCCAGATGGTCCATGAACCCACAAGACACGATGCACTATTAGACTTTAATATTAACTAACGATCGGAAGTGATGATAGATAAGTTAGAGTTTAGGAGAATATAGGACTTAGTGACCATAATATAATAGATTTAATATGAATGTGATATCTGGGCCCAAATTGCAAGTTATAAGGAAAGGATCTAAATTTCCGAAATGGTGATTTTACCAAATTATGAGACATGCTTAGAATAACTGACTGGGATAAAGAGTTTGAAGACCAAACTGTTTATCAATGTGGGAACATTTTAGCAAATTTTAATGAATATTCACTCAGTATGTTTTAAAGATAAACCCATTAGGGTGGCGAAAAGAAAAAAACTTGTTTGGTGGAATAGAGAGATAAGAGAGAAATTAATGAAAAGCGTAGATGTTTTAAATTATTACAAGGGTAGTAATAGGGAAGATGAATTAAGAAAATTATAGAAAAAATAGAAATGAACTTAACAGTCAATAAGAAAGCAAAGAGAAGAGGCAGAAATTAAATTTAGCAAGGAATTAATGAAGACCTGAAGTAGTTTTTTTAGCTTTTATAATTTAAAAGTAAAGAATAGGACAATTGGTCCCATTAAAATTGATGAAAATTTATTAAGTTCAGATAAGGAGTTGGTCAACATTTTCAATGCTTATTTTTCTTAGTGTTTACAGAGGAAAGATTAGATAATAGTTTGGAAACTAATAGTCTTGTATGGATGTAACAAATAGACTTACAGAATTTGGAATTTGATGTAAAAGATAATTAAACGTTTATTAGACCATATTGATCCAGGTAAAGCTGCAGGCTCTGATGGTATATATGGAAGAATTCTGAAAGAGGGTAGTATCAGCATTGCAAAGCACTGTATTTGATTTTTTAAGCGATCTTAACATTGGTGAGGTACCAGATGACTTGAAAACAGCATATGTTGTGCTATTTATAAGAAAGGTATAGGAAGATTTGGAAATTATAGGGCAGTTAGCTTAACATCTCTGATTGTAAAAGGTCTGGAAAAGTTACTGAAAGGTCATATAGAGAAATATTTTAAAAGATAACAAGGGATTGTATGACTCCAGCACGGTTTCAGAAAGGGTAGGTCATGTTAAATGTAAGACAAACCTTTTAGAATTTATGGAATACATTACTTACTGCATTGACCGAGGAGATCCAGTCGATATTGTATAGTTTAGAACCTTTAAGTAAGCCTTTGATAAGGTTCCCCACATCAGGCTGATGAAAAGGTTATTGCAATGTGGTATAGTTGGAGTGGTACATGGTTGGATTAAAAGAGTGGTTGCGAAAATAGAAAACATGGTGGTACAACACTAAATGGGAATAAAATCATCATGGAATAGTGAAGATGGAGGTGTCCCATCAGGGTTCAGTGCTAGGCCACATTGGTTCTCATATATATAAATGATTTTAGACCAGGGAATTAAATGCAAGTTTCTAAGTTTTGCAGATGATACCAAAGTGGCCACCTCATTTAGGAATAGTGAAGGATGCAAAAAGAATCAAATGATCTTGATAAACTTCTTGGTAGTCAGATAAATTTACGAATGAATTTTAATAGGTTAAAAAGTGTAAGGTTCTTCCCCCACCTGGTTACTCAAATAAAAGTTTTTAACACGATAATGAATGGGGATGTGCTTGAGTCTTGTGGACCAGAAAAAGATTTTAGGTTGTGATTATAAGCAAGTAAATCTTGAAAAGTAGCTAATCAGGTGTTTGGAAGCTAGGAAAAGCTTAATAAGCATGCTGGCATAATAAATCGGCAATGTTGTTTACAAGAGCAAGGAAGTAATAAGTAATAATAATAGCGATGTTAGGCAGTAATAGAGTATGTGCACAAGTTTGGGCCCTTATTTAAAGAAGACATAGATATGCTGTAGGGAGTGCAACCTAGAGCAACAAGGATGATTTCTGGTTTTGAGGGTAAGAGCTATGAGGAGAGGGCTGAAGGAAGTTAGAATGTTTTCTGTAGAGAGGCGATTTCTCAGAGGGGACATGATACAAAGTCTAAAATATTTACATCTATGATAATACGGAGACCAATAAATTTTTCACTAGTAAAGCAATGGACTAGGTGACACAGGGGGCATAATAAGTAAAATTAAGTAGAAGCCAATGCCATCTTGATATAAAAAGCATGCATTAAGTAATAGGGTTGTTAAATTTTGGAATAGTCCGCCAGAGGAGGTTGTTGAGTGTGACTCGAATTGCAACATTTAAGAAAGGGTTAGATACGTTTATGGATGGGTTGGGTATCAAATAATATTTGACGATGCCAAATTGGCGGGTTTTTAGTTTATAGTATTATTAATTGTTAGATGACATCGTGTGACCATAACTTGTTATTAATGCATTGGAATGCTTTGGGTATAAATTATATAATATAATATACTATATATAGTATATATATATATATATATATATATATATATATACTATATTATATATATATATAATATATATAATAATATATATATATATATTATAATATTATAATATATATATATATATATATATATATTATATATATAGGGATTGCCTGAATATTCGGTAAGTATTTGGTATTCGGCCTATTCGGCAAAAATACCGAATATTCGGTATTCGGGTTTTTGCCGAACTTGCCGAACTATTCGGCCGAATATTGAGCTTTATAACAATAAATTACGTCAACATAAGGGAAAGTTATTTCAATTTAAAATTGAAATTTTAGAAACTTATTTTCTAAAAAATAAATATATTAGCCAAATTTTGTAGCCAATTTGGCGAAAATCTTTGTCCATTTGTCAGATCCTATAAGGCCTTTGACATTTTTCAATAATTCTAAAAATAGAATTCATTTAGTGATACGGATAATGGACCAAACATGGTAGCTTGTATAGGGAGAGTGGCTTGCTATCATTTTCATGTTTTATTCACATGTTGCAACTATGCATTCACGACGATTCAATATTATGTCAGAAGTCTGTTAAAGAAATTTTATTTACTTGCAGAAGCATATCCTCTCATTTTCACCAATCAGCAACGGCAGCTGCAAAGCATAAAACTTTTACAGACAGCTGAATGTCAACAGCATAAATTATCAGACGTTTTTCTAAACTGGAAGCAAGAACTTTGTAATGCTAAGATTGTTTGAACAAAAAAAGTTCCCACCTATCCATATACGGCTGCTGAATGCGATTCCAGAAAATGTTGACTGTTTTCAGTGCAAATATTATTCCCATTTACTTGAGTCATTTGACAACATCACTAAACAAGCATTAAACATGTGAAGTAACAGTCGCCCAATTGATCCCTTATTTTTAATAATAAATTATTTTTTTAAATAAGGCAATTAAGAGCAAAAGCTTCAGGTGGAATAATAACACTCGTTGAAGAGCTTAAGAAATCATAGAAAAAAGGACTTTTTAAAAGTTTCTAACATGTGATAAATTTGTGTTAGCTACTTCTAGATCTGCGATCCAGCTAATTTTTTCAAATGAAATCAGATGAATCAGTAAAAAATATGGTTTTGAGGCATGAAAGAAATGCATGAAAATCTAGCTCCTGACTCTTCTGCTGACGATGATTCACGTAGTGGTGAAAGTGAAGCTGAAGGTTCCATTTCACTTCTTAATGGATTGTTAAAGAAATTTGGATCAATTGTCAATACGAAAAGAAAGTGTGAGAGTGGAAAAAAAGAAAGTCCATTCCTACTGATGATGTGATTATTGGAGCAATAAAGTAAAAGGCTACATACGGAATACATCAAGAAAAACAAATTATAAGTTTGCCCTGCTTTGACCGACAGTGAAGACGAATGATATTCCCTCATTGGTGGAAAAAACAATGGAAATAGTTTTATAATTTGAAAAACTAGCAATAAAATACATTTCAGCTCCACCGTCATCAGTCGAAAGTGAAAAAATATTTAGAACAGGAGGAAATATTTATGAAGCCAAAGAAATAGGTATCCTAAAAATGGAAACTCCTGCTAATGTCTGTCATTTTCTTGAGCTTATTCAATGAAGTTAAGTTTAATATCTTTAACTACGAAACTTTTCAATTTTCATTTAATTATTTTTAATATGTGAATGTTTGCTATAGGTAAGAAATAGTTATTTACTTTTTGTTTTATTACTTTGTATATAACACTGTTAAACATGAAATTTCTTGGACGGGGTTTCGCAATTGATTATTGATGTGCCGATTCCAAAAATGTAGTCGGTTTTTGCATATCACATCGCATTTGTGAGATATTGTGTGTAACACAGATTTGTAAAATTTATGATTTTTACCTTTTTCAAGAGGGTCTAATCACAATTATGGGATCATATATATATATATATATATATATATATATATATATATATATATATATTATAATATTATATATATATAGTATATATATATTATATATATATAATATATATATATATATATATATATATATATTATGATGGGGACGATTAATCGGTCCATCCGTCATCGTTCATCGGCAAAAATCGGCATATTTTTTTTAAATCGTCACGTCAATCA
>JABUQX010105318.1:30000-41028 GCA_015478945.1 Trachelipus rathkii
ACACATTCCGGCACAACCGACACGGTACTATTTGAACGTGTTCCGCCAATCAAATTGCGTTGCGAATAGAGGCTTGTATTGCCCTGGTGGCTCATTTTCAAACAATTTGTCTAACCTTAAGTGACCATTGATCGTTCGTACTATTTTCTTTGTATATTTTTCTTCTTGCAGTAATGTATGTATTCTTATAATTGAATAAATTGAATGAATTTGTTAATTACCCTTTCCAAATTTATGTTTGACTGTTTATTGTAATATTAAAAGTGTTTAAATAGGTTCATCAACCTTGTAATCTTAGAAAACGAGCGTATTTCGGTGCAATGTTTATTGACCACATAATTCTTTATATTTAAGCAAGAATATCATAGATGAAATTTTTTCGCAATATGAATGATACACCCTGTATTTATATACTATAATATATATATAAATAATATAAGTATAAATATATATATATATATGTAATATATTAATATATATATATAATACTATATATATATATATAGTATAGTTATATATGATATATATATAATAATATATGTATATATTATATATAGTATATATATATATATTATATATATATATATTTAATATATTATTATTATAATATATATATATATATATATATATAAGTATATAGTATATAATTATATAATATACATATATATATATGAGAGAGAGAGAGAGAGAGAGAGAGAGAGAAACATTTTTGGATTGTTTTTTTCAATTAATCGTCATCGTCATCGTCATCGTCATCGGCAAAATTTTCTCTCTATCGTCATCGTCATCGTCATCGGCAAAATTGCATTAATCGTCCCATCACTAATATATAATTATATAAGTAATATATATATATATATATATAATATATATATATATATACTAGATATATATATTAAATATATATAGTATAAATATATATATATATATATTATCTTTCTTTCTTTCTTTCTTCTTCACCTTCCTCTTTGCCCCAGATTGGGGGTAAGGTGCTGCTACAAGCATCGGAGAAGAAAAGCAGTAGGAGAACATGACAAACGTCGAAAGAGAAAGCCCAGCCTACGCCCCCTCTGTACCATTAATTAGGGAGAGCTCGTCACAGACAGAAAATCCACCTGAAGCATATCGACGGCGACACGGACCCTCACTATGGTAAGTCGTCAATGTAAGGGTTCATCCCTGGCCCAGGTGGGGCCACACCATGCCCCCAAACAAACCCCGCCATTTCTCTCGCTATATGCACCTTTATTCTCCTCTGCCAAACTCACATTCTCTCCTTCAGACATTCGTTCACGACTCAATCCACTTCTCTTCGGTCTCCCCAGCCGGTCGATTCCCAACACACTCACCAACTATACATCCGCTTAACAACCTACTATCATTCCATCCTTTCCACAGACAAACCATCTCAACATACAATTATTTATTCTCTCATTTACCTTTCTTCACACCACACCACTCTCTAATACGTTTCATTCCTCTCTTTATCAATTCTTCTCACACCTAAGCACCCCCTAAGAATTGTCCATCTGACACATTAGAACTTTAGATCTATTACTTCTTATTCCAGACGCATAGTCTTCATACATAACAATAACACAAGGTACAACATACCCTCATGTAAGACCCTAGCACACCTCAAGACTTTAGTCCTTGATTCACACAACGATTAATTGCAGCAGCCCCTGCCTGCCATTCACAACTTTCCTACTACACTCTGCATTCGTCGCGTTCCCTTCTCATCCAACATATACCCTAATATTTAAACTCAGGCACTTGTTCTAGCTTGCTCACCATCTAACATAACTTCACACTGAGGATGTCCTCACTCACTCACAACTAACCTTACTCTTATCACGTTTACTCAAAACCCTCCTTTCACACACCCTGCCAAATCTCTCTATCAATCCTCTCAAACCTCTCTTCAAGATTCGCCACACAAAATCCAAATCATCCGCATATAATAGGGTAGGGCACCCTCCATCATCTCCATTATCCACCATTCTAACACCATTTCCTGCCATCCCCACCTCAAATTCTTTCATAACCCCATCCATAATACCAAATTGAATAACCAAGGAGACATAAACACAACCCTGTCTTACTCGGCTTTAAACCTAAACCAATCACCATTGAAAACACCAATTATTCTTACACACGCTTCACTATCGTCATACATACTTTGATTCCATTCAGATAAGCCTACCACCAACACCATTATCACTAACACCTGCCAAACGCTTCCTATTAACTCTATCATACGCCTGTATAAATCCATAAACCTAAATACAATATTCTTCTTCTCCCTCATTTCTCAATCATTTGTTTCAATGTAAGAATTTGATCCACACATCCTCTAGCCACTCCTAAAACCACCTTGTTCTTCACCAATTTCGTCCCTCAGTCATCTCGACGCACTCTTCGACCAAATACCAACATATACCTTCCTACAACACTCAAATAAACTAATTCCCCGTATAAATTTCTACAGTTCCCTTTTCTCCTTACCCTTATACAGGGTACTATTTTACCGCTCTCCTCCAATCCCTGGAACTATACTCCTCCATAAACGCTTTATTACACAACTTCCAATCAATCATCACCATCTCGCCTCCGTTCTTGATCATTCCACTAGTAATTTCATCTATACCTGCAGATTTACCGTTCTTCAACTCTCACTCTACCCATTAACCTCCTCCTTACTAATAACCTAACCCCAAAATACCTATCCTTCTTGCCACCATCAATACCGAGCACACATTCACTAAACCTCATCTATTTACTGTTAATATTGGTGCAGATTTTCGAAATGTTCTTTCCAACACTCCCCTCACATCCATTTCATCAGTTACAAAAGCACCATCCCTATTAATCTATTCTAAGCACGATTCCCCTATTTCTCATTCTTAAACCTTTCGCGCTTCCCTTCCAGAAGAAGCTTCCTATTTCCTTGGTATGTCTCATTCATACCTCCTTCCAAACTGTTCAATTTACCCTCTTGTTTCTCCTACGTATACACCTTTTAGTATTTCCTTTTTTTCCCCTTATATAATCCAAGCTCTTTCTGTTTGATCTCATCATGTTGCTTTTAGTACATTCACCACGCTTCTTTTTTACTATTAACCGCTTTCATCACCTCTTCATGCCACCATTCGCTGTTAACATTCCTTACTTCCTACTTTAGCACATCCCAATACTTCTTTTGCACTGACTAACCATTGCTTCCTTCCATTTGCCCCCAGATTTGCTCAGTATCAACTTGTTCACTTTCAACTTTTACTTACGAGCGCTCTTACATACTTATCCTTATTATCTTTCACTCTTAACTTCTCACTCTTATTTTACCTACTTCCTTCGTATCACCTTCCTCTCCTCAAGCCCCCACTAACTTAATTTTACAATAGAACTAACATAATGAATCCGATAATCCCTTTCCTAAACCCCTAACTGATTTAACATCCAATACAATACTTCAAGCATCTCCTTCTTCACCAACACTAAATCAATCATACTTTTCACTTCGATACCATCTCTACCTACACCAACTCTAGTATACTTATGGATACTCTTGTGTTTAAAAAGAGTAGTGAATTACTTACACACATACCTCTTTCTTCACAGAAATCAATCACCTCCTACCATTCTCATTTTTCCCCGACACCCCAAACCCTCCTCCCCGCCCCCCAAAACCACCTGTTATACCATCGCTCTTTTGATCACCTTTCCAACCATTCAGGTCCCCAACACAATCATCTGAAGCTCCTACTCACCCATCCAAAACATCATTCAGATTATCCAAAAAATCGTACTTTTCAACGTTTCCCTCAGATGGACATACGTCACAACCACACATACCTTGACCTTTTCACTTAAATTTAACCATTAGAATTCTAGACTCACACTGCAAGTCTACCATAGCTTCAATACCACAGGGTCATCATAAAAATGCAACTCCTTCTCTCTCTCTCATTCTCTTACACACCAAGCACGCACACATTCCATAAACATAAACCACTTAAATTTCACTTTTCCTTTCATCTTGTTTCGGTCAGCAGCGCACAAGCGAGCAAATCAGAATTTTGCCGCTTTCTAAATACATCCCCCACCTCTCTCCTCTCTCCTCAACATTTATTCGCTCTGACGATTCCATGTACCAATACGATTCATACAATTTCGCCGAAAGTTAGAAGGTCGTTTACGGCGATCACGACCTTCTCCGAGGCCTGCATTAGCATTCCTGGCAAGAAATAGATGGTAGTAGGCAGCCAACCCAACTACCACCGCCCCTTAGTCGACTTCTACGACACGCAGGACATACGATGTGGGAAATTCTTTCTCCCCCGCACACAGGGATATGAGTAGTAGGGATGTCTGTAAGGTGTTATCTAGAAGTGGGGTGTGTACTTTAATCATGTGTATATGATATGTGGATATATGGTGGTTAGTAATATGTTGCCTGGAGGATGAGTGTGTGAAGAATATGAACGCAAAAGAGAAAGGCGCACCATTAAAAATGGGAGGTAATTTCATCGTTCGAGTATGCGTGTACTCTCCCTCATATATATAATATATATATATATATATATATATATATATTATATATATATATAACGGTATAATATATATAGAAATATTACTATATGTCGTTTATATATGTAAGGGGGATCATCGTCTCTCACTGACCCAATACCCACACAAGTAACTAAAAGTTCTGTATTTATCTCTTCAACTATTATAAACCTTAAAAACTAGGCTTGCCACTAATTCTTATATTGTTCCAGAGAAGTTATTGAGGATAATATAATTCTTTGTATATCTGGACTCCTTTAATATTTGTTAATTTTACTTTCTAAAAATTCTTATTCATAATTGAGTCCGAGTCCAGAAGTATTGTGTTTGGTCCTAAGGGAAATAGACAAATTACCTATTGATGCTTTTCTTGGATCGCTCATACTATCCAACCATCATTCTCAGGTGGGTCACCACCTTTTTTTTACCTCAATAATTCTTTGTTTAACTGAGTAAATACATGATAATACTAGAATAATATTTATAAATAGATTTACGGTTCAATTAAATATAATAATCACTAATTGTTGTTTACAGACCTCTATGTCTGCCTTTGGAAGGGTCAGTGAAATATAGCTGTGCGAGAGAACAATTACCGAAATAGAATAAGAGCCTCTCGTGGAAGTTAATTTAACTAAAGGGTTAGTTTTGATTCTTTTTAATTCAATAGATATTATTAGTTTTGTAATTATAAAAGTTCTAATCATATATTTTTGATCAGGGTTCTGTTGTTCCGCTCTGTTGTTCTGTTCTGTTGTTCTATTCTATGGTCCTACTTTTGACTTTAATTCTGGTCCGAATCACACGTATGCACATGATTGAGATCTTTCCTAAACATATAGAGAAGTATCTAGAGAAAGAAGTGGTTGAGATTAACCTTAAATTTTGATCTACATTAATATAGAAATACTGAAGTACTACACTGTACTACTCTACAAGAATCTACTACGATTACTACAGGATTGAAGAACTACAGATAAAAGTCATTAACGAACTTACTTGGAATTCCTGATATATAACATCTTTCGCATCTGAAGCCTTTAAATGAAATCTTCGTTAACAATTGAAAACAGCATTTATTAAGAATTTGTTCCTTCTGAAACAGAGAAGATAGAAACAGATTAATTAATTAATTTAAGCTAAGTTACAATTTATATGTTGAGCACTATTGTGAAAGAATATTTACCTCTATTCTCTCGGTATTTGGTTTCTTCTTTTCATTCTTACAGTCGAACCAGTCTTGCGTGAACGATTTTGTTTTGCATTTATGAGTTTATATATTTATATTTAATCCTTAAAAAGCGTATTAATCTCGTAGCACTCCCTCGTGTAGTGCTACTTTTTGACTTAAAGTTATCCGGCATAATTAAGTTAATAAAACATAACCGAAGCACACTTTCATTATTCCCTAGAGTTTAGTTTTTTTATTAAACATTGATTTTGTAAGTTAGGAATGGAAATATAATTAAGTGTGCCAAAGAATTAGCAAAACAAACACTGACACAATCCTAAGAGCAAAACTACTGGCGGATAGGAAAATTGAGGTCCAAATCGTTGACCCAAAGTTAGGCAAAGAATAATTGCTCTAACACTTTGAACACCTTTATTCCCCAGAAGACGACAAACTACATCTTGTCAGAGAGATGCACCTAAGACGTTTTCATTAGGAAAAGGTGTGTACTGTTTTGTTTGAATTTTTATTAGCCGTCTTTTAAATATCATTTAGTCATACATAACCCAGGGAGAGTAACTCATTGCTCTGATAGTTACTTCCCGTTACATTAATATATATTATATATATATATATATATATATATATATATATATATATATATATATATATATATATATATATATATATATATATATATATACTATATTATATATATATATATTTTAAATATATAGAGAGAGAGAAACAAATCGCAATGATATGATACATGTCTTTGATAGATATATGTTAAACATAAAATACACTATGAATAAAGAGTAATATGGGACAACAATGAATGTAATAGAAGGAATGGGTTTAGTTAATGTAAACATACCTACGATGGTATTAACTTTCTCTTCGTAGACGATCTAATGTGCCATAGCGTCTGGAATATCCCTCATCAAGCTCCAACAAAAGTCGGCCATCATATATTGATATCCCACTTGCCTGGTAACGTCCTTCCATTGAGCTTTAGCATCTTTGCATGGGAGCGTTCACCCTGCTCATCATTAACATCGCCTAGGTTATCCGGAAATTTTCTTAGGTGAGAATGTAAGTAGTGCAACTTTATACTCATTCTACATCCATGAGAATAAAAACTGTTCAGCAGTTCCTGTACAATGTTAGTGTTCTCGGCTTTCCTGTTCCCCAGAAAATCTGTGCTACATCTGAAAAAGCATTCCACTCTCGTTCTTGCCTCTAACACAGTCATTGTTCTGTAGCAAAGGCAGCATCACGGCAGGACTGTCCGTATTTGTGGGCCATCAAATATCCAGCTTTTTTCTTCTCGTCACTCAGACCAGAAACGTTGAGCATATATAGCGGAAGCATTCACCATCATCGTCCAGGGCCTTCACAAATTATTTCATCAAACCAAGTTTTATGTGTAGTGGAGTTAAGATGATGTTTTTCTCTCTGTACAAGTAGTTCACGTTACGATGTTCCTATCACCTGGCATCAAGGTTTCCCTCGGCCATTCTCTTTTGGTTCAGTGATCCTTTGCCGCCCGGCTGTCCCAATTGCACAGGGAAGCAATGATATTTGGTGAAACCTGCTTTGTAGACCGAGCAAATTGTTTACCATTTTGAGGTCAACGCATATTACCACCAATGTACCTGATTTGAGCCTCTCCAAATGTCTTGATTTTGCATACCTCCTCTCTTCATCCGTTACTTGAGTACCCTACTGGAACCGAAGCACACCTGTTGCCGTTGTGTAACAACACACACTTTTAAACTGCTCTTGGAGTTGTTCAATAAACAGTCGCACTCACCTGCATCGTATGCTGAGAGTCCCATAGCGAGTAGTAGGCCTGCCACTTCACTGCAATACACAAGGTTACCATCTGACTGGAGAGCCTCCCTCCAGCTCTGCTTCTCTGTTTACGATAAAATGTTACTCATGTGCCATCGTCAATATGTCATTTTTTCGATGCAACCTCAAAGCCAAAAGCTCAGGAACAACTTCGGGCAAATACAACTTATACAAGATCGTTTCAGTTCACCCTGGGTGAACAATGAAGAACCATCCGACTGTATTTCAGAAGGGGATGATAGACATCATCCAGGTCATTGGCATCCAACATCTAGACGTACTACAAGTTACCACACTTCCCGATATCGACCGCAGTGAAACGTCTTCTGCTACCTGTAGATATATGGCGGAGGTAACGTGCATACAGGCGACTACGCCGAGTGTTGCGCAACCTCGATCTAATTATGGTTACGAAATCTCCTACCGGAAACTATTGCAACAATAGCGGTATCCCCGACTTGATGGCACGAAACCGGGGATGTGATACAGCTCTTCGCAAATCCGAGTAAATTTATATATGAGGAAGTCACGTCACCTCCGTAATTTCCTACTTATAATCTGCCCCACAGAAAGTCCCATTCCAAGAAAACATTTCACCTTTTTTGTGTTGCACCAGTGTCAAGTTTTTCTTTGATTTTTTCCCTAATGGAATGACCGAAAAACGTTTTGAATATAAAACTACTTCTCGGCCGGCCGATAGCGAACGTCGATTATATTCGTGCCGAATTTTCCCGGTATTCGCTGAATTACTTTTTAGCCGAATATTCGGTATTCGGCTATTTCACTATTCGGCACATCGGCAGCATCCCTAATTATATATAATATATATATAATTATATATATATATATATATATATATTATATATATATATATATATAATTATATATATATATATATTTATATATATATAGGCAAATTTTTACTTGCGACCTGTATAGGTCTATATATATATATATATTAACTATATATATATATTATATACTATATAATATATATATTAGATATATATATATATATATATATATATATTATATATATATATATATATATATATATATATATATATATTAATAATTATATTATATATATATATATATATATATATATAATATATATATATATATATATATTATAATATATATATATATAATATATATATATTATATTATTTATTAATTATAATTAATTTATTTTACATTATATATTATATATATATATATATATATATATATAAATATATATTATATATATATATGATATTTTTGACTAAGCTAAATTTGGTAGATTTTGTTAGTTACAGGAATTTGACAAGCCCTAGGTGCTTTGTGGATTTGCTTCCTCATGAACATGTTCTCGGTTGGGGGTTGACGGGACCGAGTCTCGCATAGGCCCATGTGGCTTTCTTTCGTTTACTGTCTATAGATTCTCATTAAGTCTAACGACGCTTATCTACTTTACCAATTATTTTACCAATTTTGTTATAAACTTGTGTTGGGTTAGGGTTCTGAGGGTGTTTAGTTTCCGTTTGGTTGATGAAGTGATTTGGTCCATGTGGGAGAACGTCATGTGTGTGTCATAGGTAAGTCCTAATATTTTTTGGGGTATTTGTTTAGGGGGAAGGATGTTGTTTCAAGAAAAACTATAAAATGGGTGAATTGAGGATTGAGTGCGAGTCAGGTAGTTAGTAGAGTGTGGATCTAATGGAGGAAATTTTGAGGGGGTAGGCGTCATTCTTTGGATGTAACATGTTATCTAACTTAGTCTCAGTAAGTATTCTTGGGTGTGCAGAGTGGCTGTATTTAGTCTGGATGTTGGGGAATGAGGCTAATATCGTCTGAGTATGTGATTAGTTTGGTGGAATGGTGGGTAGAGGTGGGCAGGTCTGCTGTGCAAAAGATTGAAGAGAGATATGGGATGGCGAGAATGGCCAAACCCTGTGGGACCCGTTTTGTTATTATAGCAGTGGGAGAGATTGTTTTTGTGGAGAACTTTGGCAAAATGGTTAGTGAGAAAATTAGAAAGCCATTTTTTATAATTGTTTTCGAGGGGGAATTGCAGGATGTTTTGAATATGAAGGAATTTGGGGACAGTATCAAAGGCTTTATTGATGTCGATTGCTGTGAGAATGGATCTATGGGATGGGGATTGGTTGAAACCATTGATGATGTGTTGGGTAAGGGAGGTAAGGGCTGTAGTTGTGGAGTGGTTGCTTTTAAAGCCATGTTGGAAATCTGGGAGGGTGAGGAGAGGGGAGATTTTGTTTAATATTAGTTTCTCCAGCAGTTTTCTGATGGAGGAGAGGATAGAAATTGGGGTCTTTTTTAGGTGCAGTTTGGAGTATGAATGCTTGTAATAACATATAAGAGGTATATAATGAGTGCAGGATTTGTTTGAAGACTTTCTGTGATACGGAGCTTTTTCACCCGAGTGTTTTAGATGTAGTAGGAGACTGATGTCCTGGTCCTTGCAGGCTTTGGATTTTTAAGGGTTGATAGTTTCTGATATCCTTTCGATTTGTAGAAGGGGTCTGAGGGAAGTTTTCTGATTTGTTTTTCTATTTTTCCATGTTATGGGGTGGTTGGTTTGCGAGAGATAATTGGCATTAATGTTTTGTGCTAGGCGGTCTGAGATTGTTGTTTGGAGATGGGAAGGAGTTATCAGGTAAGTAAAGGATTTCGAGAGAAGGGGGGTTGTTTCGAGAATTTAGTTTTTTAATTTTAAAAGTTAGCTGATTTAGTAATTAACTTATTTAATTGGATTATGGAGGTGTGTAGGGATGTTGTGTCATGGCTTGGTGTGGGATTAATATGTGTTTCGATATGGTTAGTGAATGCTGGCCAGTTTGCTTTTTTGTAGTTTGTGTTTGTGGTAATTTTTTTTTTTGGGGGGGGGGTTTGATGGGAGAGAAGAGTTTAGAGTATTATAAGGATGGGAGAGTGTTCTGAAGTGTAGGTCAGGTATGGTGTCCCAGAGTTAGTCGGTATATAAGGAGGAGAACAGAATGTGACATCAGGGGAAGTGGGGGATTGGTTTGCTTGGGGAGGGATTCGAGTGGGGAGGTTTTTGGAATAGGATATTAGGGTTATCACAATTCGTTAAGATCATGAGGACACCGCGGAGGGTACGGAGGGGTAGTCTTTAACCGGCAGGATGTGAGATTAGGTTGAAATCGCCCGAGAATAAGATTTGGAAAATGGATAAAATGTGGGCAAATGTTCTTGTCTCTAACTGAACTAGGAGGGAATTTGAGAGGTAGGAGAACCCTTCCGCTCCATCAGTACACATACATATTCCTACCCTTGGGTACGCAATAAAGGTGAAGAATAGAGTAATATAAGTTGTGAACATAAGTCCTAGATTCAGAAGCAATGATCAATCACAGGATATGGAGACATCTCTGTGACCTGATGTATCTCTATCTTTTTTTCTC
>JABUQX010105319.1:0-7500 GCA_015478945.1 Trachelipus rathkii
ACATACTATTTATGATAGTATATAATTTAATATATTATAATATTAATATTATAATAATAATATATTTAATAATTATAATAATTATTATTAACCATATATTATAATTATAATATATTAGGGATCGTGCGAATATTCGGTAAGTATTTATCCACGATATTATTCGGTATTCTTATATACGAGCCACTTCACAAACATATTCCAATTACGAATATTTCACGAGTATTTCAGTTAATTAACGGTCATAAATACATTTATTAATACCTTTTTGCCTCTACTCACGCAGGACTATTCGGTAAAGCCGTAATATAATGCGTTACTTTCTTAAATTAATAAACATTTATAAATTAGCGTTCACCTCGATAAAGGCGAAGTTTATTTCTTTAATTTATAAATTGTTTAAAATTTTTAAGAAACTTTTTTTCTTCAAAAAAATAAAAATTATTAAGCATGTTATATATTAATTTTTTATGACACCTTCAATTGGCGAAATCTTGTACATTTAGTCAGATTCTATAAGGGCCGCTTTTTTATTCAATATTCTATAAATAGAATTCATTTTTAGTGAATAACTGAGGATATAATGGACAAAACAATCGGTAAGCTTAGTGTTTATAAAAGGGAGAAAGTGGCTTGCTTTATCCATCATTTCTCATGTCATTATTTTATATTCTACATGTTTACATGCTCTATTGAGGCATTTACCTGTATTACAATATAGTCTTAATTAATATTATAACTTAATCACTTGAAGTCTGTTAAAGATATTTATATATTTACTTTTGGCAGAAGCATATCCATCCATTATTACTTTCTCCTATTTAAGCGAATTCGGTGCAGACATTGCAATACGAGCTTTGAAAACTTATATAAATAACGACCTGACATGCTGTATTAATGAATCATAACAAAGACACAATATAAATTAATCAAGACGTATTCTAACACGCTTGGGAACAGTAAACTTAATGAATATGTATTAAAAGAATTATTAATGTTACGAATCATTAAAGTAATTCCCCCCTATCCATTAATACGTACTTAGCTGAATGCAATCAGTTCCCAAAATGTAATTGATCTCGCACTATTATTCAGATAGAGCTTAATTATTCCATATATACACATATTGACAGACAATATAATGAACACAACAACTTAAATCAAATAAAATCAGAAACATTAAACCGTAAGTAAAATGCAAGTCCCACAAGTAATCCGCTATCTAACATTTTTTAGCACAACTACATATATTTATAATATCATCTTCTTTTATTATTCAAATTATAGAGAATTATGACAAAGCAAAAGCCTTCAGTGGACACCCCTAAATTACAATCTCCGTTGAAGAGCTTAAGAATATCAGTAGAATATACAGTGCATTTATCTTCGTTATCTTTAATGTGATAAATCTTTAGATGTGATAGCTAAATATTCTATATAATGATACATCGCCGATTCAATGCTATATTAATCTTATCATACTCATATTGTTAATATCAGTATATATAAAGTATGGTGTATTGAATAGCGACTATTATTCTAGGAGAAGATAATGACATGAAAATTTTAAGCTCCTAATTGACTTTAGCTTCTGCTGACGATGATTCTACGTTAAGATATCGGAAGATAGAATAGCTGAATAGGCTCATTAATTCTTACTTCTTTAATCGGATTTAAGTTTTAAAGAAATTAGTTTGAGGCGATCTATTAAAATTCCGTCATTTTACCATGGTTAGAAAAAAGAAAGTGTAGAGATTGAAAAAGTAGTCCAATTCTTCTTGCCCAGTAATGTGATTCGATTGTACAGATTAAAAGTACAATTCAGGCTACATTAATACGTATTATTAGATACAGTTATAAGAATAAAATTAAACAAAATATATGTTTCTGTTTTGCTAATTTCTACCTTGCAGATGATAGCACAAATTGAAATATTTATTTCCTATTACTCCTTCAACAATCTCGGCGTGGATAATAACAGGCTCTTGGACATATAATTCTTAGATAATAATATGATTTATGTATATTCATAACTATTGGAAATTTAAAATAATATACTATGATCAAGTATCTAACTCACAGTACATATGTTCTCTCGATAATAGTGAAAGAATATTATATGACCATTGAAGTTAAGTTGAAGATTCTTATGATTAACGACAACATGAAATGTATGGTCATTGGTATAATAATCTCATCCCTAGAATAGCGATGAATTTCCGCTATGATTTTCATGTTCTATTTATTATGAAACATTAAGACGTCTTATTAACAAATGAATACGCGTTGTACTTGATATTTAATCTAAGTCTTTTTAACTACGAACTTTTTCAATTTTCATACTTATGTTGAGTTTTTAATAATTTGTGTTAATTGGTTTCTTATCTATGACATTTATTATTTTGACAGGATTTTAACCAAACTCTCCCACGAAGCAATAAAACTGGTTACTGACTCAACTAATGTCACCATTCATATAGGTGCGTAACGAAATAGTTTGGATGTATTGTGTTTGTTTTATTACTCTATGGTATATCGTTAAACACAACACTGAAATTACATATATTCGCAGGATTCGGGTTCTGCAATTATTATTTTAGTTTATGTTTGTCTACAACATAATGTACACTTCAGAGGTTTTGACGCCATACATCTATATTAAAATTATATACTATATAGTTATTCCTGCGTGAGATGTTATATGATTGTAACATAGCAGATTTGTTGAATTATTTATTGATTTATTAACCATCATCTATATTCGAAGAGAGGTACTAACATCACTCGTAATATATATATTAAAATAACATTAATTAGAATAAACTCATAATCAATTATAAAATAATAATGACTAAAATATAAAATGATTATTACTAATATTAAAACTTATAATAATAAACAAACAACTACTGTTACAACTAAAAGAAGCCGGATTTAATTTAAGTAACATTAGTTACTCATAATAATATATATATAAAAATTCTCCATGATATACTTTATTATATAATAATCTCATCCTACATATAGATATTACACTATATATTTTTAATAATTATTCATTAATTATGAATATCTTCTTAGCATATATAAACATATTACATATGATAAATTTATTTTACAATTAGGAGGATTATAGTATTATATTTTATAATTTATTATATAATTCATATACAGCATTAAATTAACAATGTATAATATCTTAATATAAATATATCAAATATATAGTTTAACATATATATCTTAATATACTCATATTTATGTTCAAAATATCAGTAAAAATAAGAAACGCGTTTATTAAAATTTTGCACTAAAGTAGCAATAAACGCACTAGAACTATAACGTTAATCTGTTAATTAACTCGTTAATTTTTACGTTAACTTTTAACGCTTTCGTTAATTAATGTCTGTAAAAAAATTAACGGATAAATTATTAAAAATTTAGGATTAAACAGTTGTGTTCACCTAACAGCTAAATATTCTGCTTAACAGATTATACAATTTAACGAGATAATTTAATATTAAATATTTTTCTTATATTCAGCTTATTATATTTATAATATGTTTATATTTTAAGTATTCGATTTATTTCTTATAATGAGTTATTTATTAAACATTTAATTTTATATATCATATTAATATTTTTTTAAAAATTTCGATTCATTCTTATTTATCCTTTCTCTTCTCTGTGTTCTCCAAATTTCATATACAATTTGTTGTTTTTATAATTTTTATTCTTATTTATTTAATTTTTCGGTTATTATGGGCAGTATTCGATAAATGTTATTACACAAGGGTTGGAAATTAGTCTTCGAGTGTGTAGAGGGGTTGAGTAGTGCTTACCGTGCTGACACATGGAAAGGATGAAGGTGAAGCAATCTTTCTTTGTTTTGGGTTCACTAAATTTTTGCCTGGTTTTTATATTTTAACCTTTCGTTAAATATATCAACTATATTTACTTCTTATTGTTTTTAAAATAACTAGGAAGCGAATAAACGATATTATTCACCTCAGTGTTTGGATAAAGTACGCTAAAATGTCAAACCTATCCGGAAAAAGGAAGCCGCTCTGATGCTTCTAACTATCGTCCTATAGCTCTCTTTAACTTGTTATATTCTATCTAAGTTCTTTGAAACCCTTCTTCAACTCTCACTTTATTTAGACCATCTGGAATTTCATTCTCTTCTTTCCGATCGCTAGTTAACGTAAGTTTGGTGTTCAAATAAGTCTATCTAGGCGATATACTTTTTCACCTATTTAAATTACTCGAATTTAAATGTGTTATTTATCCGCTCTTAGGAACTTTTAACTCTACGGCAGACTTGTCGATAGTATGGAGGTTCTTGATACATATCACAATTAAAAGTTAAAATTTCTAA
Source organism: Trachelipus rathkii (assembly GCA_015478945.1). NCBI lineage: Eukaryota > Metazoa > Arthropoda > Malacostraca > Isopoda > Trachelipodidae > Trachelipus > Trachelipus rathkii. Next base: position 4,373 of record JABUQX010105319.1, read on the forward strand.
TGGGACCGGGTATGGCACGCAATCAATTGTCTCTCTTATACAAGCTCCCCTACCGTTTCCTCTTCTCTTATGCTTTACTATATTAAGTCTATGCATTTTCTTTCAAGTACGCTAAATTACTTCATCGGGTCTATGGTTGATGGGCGAGCTCGACTTATCTTCTTTTTTATTACCTTGATCAATAGTGGCTGCTTCCTCAGGGTTTTTCGTCTCATCTCTACTTTATTTCCTACTTTTCAGTTAATAATTTTTCTCAACATTCTTGACACATTCTAAACTCTATTTCCATTCTCATTGCGTTGACTCGAACCCTTTCTTCCATACTCTACATTCAATATTCATGCTCCATCTTTTACTTCTAGAATTGAACTTCATCTCCGCATTAATTTTTCTTTCCTCGATTCCTATTCTTCGCTGCTAGATAGATCCCTTGCCGGTGGGGTGTAGTCTCGAACCTTGTGAAATTCAAATCTACTTTAATATAACCAACTTCTACATATACTCTCTATCACCCTTCTATAATAGCTTTCCTATCTCTTTGACGGTTTTCTTTTCTGTCTCGTCTGTTGACATGGATAAGTAACCATCTCTATTAGGACCTCTTAACCATTCCAGAAAGGAATGTTTGGAAACTCTCTCACATCACACGGTATGCTTTATTGGGGAGGGCCTCAAAGACTGGGAAGTTTTCTGTTTTAGACCTCTTTGCGAGACTTTTTTTCCCTCTTCTCGATTATCTCAGCTTATAGCAAGGGTCTCCATCCGGTCCTTATTTGTATTTATGATTGTAACCTGGGTTCATCAAATATCTGGGGGGTTAATTCTATGATTTTACACGCACGGCTTTAGTCTTTTTGTCGATTCAGGGTGTCGATTTGTCAAAGCCAAGGTTCTTATCACTTAACTGTTATGAAAGGCAAGCTTGTCTCAGTTCACTTGCACACTCTATCTTTGCGGCCGCGATGTTGGTCGGCTTTATCACTGTGGCATCATATGATCGCAGCGCGAGCGTTGTGGATACGAGGTGAACTTACCTCTATTGTTAACTCCAGGCCTTTCTCAAGCTCTCGCGTACACCACACCCTTTACGCACGCCCTAGTAGCTAGCAAGGGGTGCTGTATCTGCGGACGAGTTTTGTGTAAGATATTGTAATCTCATTGGAGGGCTAGTTTGCTGCGGTGTTATATGCATTTTATACTTTCTTGACCCACCATTCGTTTTCTCGTGGAACTTTCTCTTCCTCTCCTTTACTCGTGTTTTCTGCTGAATTTAATCTCCCATTCACTTTCTTCAAGCACTGCGTTGGTTTATGTTTTTCCACCTTCTTTTCGCCCCCCATTTGATAATTCCTTTCGTTATCTCTCGCTTGCTATCTTCGCGGACTGTATTATTTTACATTTATAGGTGCAGTAGGCACAGTGGCCTGACTTTTGTAACTTACAGAGCATTCTTGCCTTCACGTGTAGTTTGGTGTGGTTGTATCACTTTGTTAAATTACACCAGAAAAAAAAATAAATAAACGGGAATTGAAGATCGAGATTAATCTGTTACACGAGGTTGGAACGTTTACTTCTCAGTTTCGGATGGGTGCTTTTACACGATAAACGTTCTTGTGTTGATGGATTAAGAACGCTTTGTATTTATTTTTTTTGTTTCTAACTATTAATTATTATCTGACGTTAACATTTCGGTATTAAACGGTGGCTCGCCTGACTTTTGGTAATACTTATAATAAGGCTCTTTAACGAACAACACATATCTTCTTTGGCTCGGTATTTTAAACTTATCATAATAAACTTTATAAACGTGTCCATTTCTGGAGTTCATTTTATATAAAGGCGGGATATTAGTAGGCAAAAATGGATGTTATAAGAACTTAACGCTATTGTGAGTATAATTCATATGGAGAGTGAAAAGGGTGTGTGGCTTAATATAATAAGACAGGATTTATTATATTATATTGTATAATTTATATAGGTATTATTTTTTAATTTACAATAATATATTCAACACTTATATTTTTAAATTATGAATTTTATATGCTTTGTTCTTCAAAATTTAACAATTTAAATGATATATATAAGATACTTATATATTATATATTATTATATTTCTTGACCTTATTTTACTAAATAAAATATTCATATAAAATTATCAATTTATATACTATAAAGGTAATATTATTTAATTTTCTTGGTATAGCTTATCTTGATAAAGGGAGAGAACACATAATCGCATATTGATACATAGATACATGTCTTTTAGATGATATATGAATTCATTTCAACACGGTATAGGGATAATCTATTTACTTTATGGAATATACTCGAGCTGGAATATGTGGGATCAAACGAATGGGATAGATATATTTAGAAGGGAATCGAGAGATTAGTTAAATGTAAACATACAATTTACCTACGATCTGGTATGTAATATGGTTGGGTCTCATATGCGTAGGTACGGATCTTACTGTGCATTATTTGTCTGTTTGTGATATGTATCTCCCGGGTCATGGCTCAAGCTTCGCAAGGCGCATATGAGGGTAACGGGGGTTTTGTTAGTGATTGCCTGGAAATTTTTGGGCACAGTATTCGTAGTTTCATTCCACTTCTGCTCCTGAGATAGACGGGTTGTTTCCTTCTCCATTGAAACTTTAGTTTCTTTGAGCGAATTTGTCGTTCTTCTTAGCGCGTGCTCTGAAAATACCCTTGGTTTCCCAGCTATATCTCCTGACTCTGTGAGGGCGGCGTGTAGAATCCGTGAAATGGTGGATATTCTCTATTCTGTAAGAGATTGTGTAAGAATGTAAGTAGTTCTTGCGGGTTGTGGGTATTTCATTCTAACACGTCCATTGTTGGGGAATGTAAAACTGTCCCTAGCAGTTCGTGGTGTGTGTAGTTGGCATTCCCTGTTCCCCATGAGAAATTTCTGGTGCTAACATCTGAAAAAGCATTCCACCCTCTTGCCTCTAACACAGTCATTGTTGCAGCAAAGGCAGCATCACGGAGGAGTGTCACGTATTTGTGGGCCATCAAATATCCAGCTTTTTTCTTTATCGTCACTCCAGACCAAGGCGAAAACGTTGAGCAATATATAGCAGAAGCAATTCCCAACCATCATCGGTCAG
>JABUQX010105320.1:0-2500 GCA_015478945.1 Trachelipus rathkii
AACTTTTTTCTTTTCTTTAAGTAATTGTACTCGTAGGTTTATTTTAAAGTTAATACTGTTTATGAATTTTGAATTTCGTCTTCACAGTGTTTAAAATTTGATTTTATTATTTTGGCACTTTAACTTTTAAATTTAGGTTTCAATGTTAAAATCAATTTTATTTCCTTTTTTTTTATTTTTTAAATTTGTAGGGGTGCAAGAGAGCGTTAGTGTTTTTTAACTTTAAGAATTTTTCATATTTTACTATATTTATTGTGAAATACGATTTTAGCTTTTTCAACATTTTACGGTTTAAATTTAGGTTTTAGTGTGGGAATAATTTTAACCCTGAATTTCACGTTTGTTTTGTTTGTTTTTTGTTTTGTTTTTGTTTTTGTGGTTGCTGTATGTGAGTGCAAGGATGGCAGATTTGCCACTGGTGCGGGCTTCCTATCCGACTTTTACTAACATGCGCGGCTTGCAGATCTATAACTCTGAATAACCCGTGAATACACCTCTCAAACTCTAATCTAACCTTTTGCTCTGTCTGAGAACGGCCAATGGCTTAGGATTCATCCTCTAACTCGTTTAATGTATCCAACTATAACTTATTTCATAATTTCCTTCTAAAGGGTGGAGTATGTGCCTATGTAAACATAAACACTCCTGTAACACGTCTCGAGAACCTCGAATCTCCTAACTTCGATGTTCTGTGGCTTAAAATCTTTCTTCCTTCTACTACAATAATCTGTGCTTATGCTACTGTTCTCCTAACAGAAAAGATTTTCACGCCTTTTTGAGTATCTTGCTGCTTCTCAGGGGACTGTTATATCTTCTCATCCAAATACTGAGGTCCTCTATTTAGGGGAACTTCCAATGTACACAACACTGAATGGTTGGGGTCCTCTCATACTGATTAGGTGGGGAGGAGGCCGAATCATTTAGTATTCTCAACGATCTGGAGCAACTAATTAAAGAACCCACACACATTCCGGATCGTCCAACCAATTCTTGAACACACTTGACCTATGTTTCACCACTAGTCCTTCTCTCTATAAATACACCACCTTCGCTCCTATTGGTAAATCTGACCACAACCTTATATCTCTCATTTAATACTTTTCTCCAACAGCTCCATCCCTGCCCTACGCGTTTTTTTTCTGGCACTTTGATCGGGCAGATTGGGGGCCTTGCGTTGCTTCTACGCTAATATAATTGGAATGATTGCTTTGTCTCTGGTGACGCTTCAACTTCTGCCGATAAGGTGGAGCTGTAATCGTTGATGGGATGAGCAGTTTCATTCCTTCTTCGACTAAATCTTTCTCTCTCATAATCCATGGTTCGATCTTGTTCTCTGGCCATCCAGGCTAGAGACATTGCGTATCGGGAGTGGAAAATTCTCGTTTCTCAAATATCACTCTTGTAATTTTCATTTCTGCTGAAATCGTCTGCAGGGATCTCTTAGACGAGGGAAAGGTGGGCTTTCATCAACGAAAGTCGCGCTAACCCCTTGGTTCTCCTAGCTGACAATCTTTCTGCCTTCTTGCCAAAACATCTGCTAACACTTCTTAAATCTGTCTTTCCCCTCTTAATTAGCTCTGATGGTGTTCTGTTGCTAATCTCCAACTGAAAAGGGCCAATCTCTTTCGCCTCCTATTTTCTTCCTCTAACTCAAACCTGGACGATTCTGGCATTCCTCATGCTTCCTCCTCTCCTTCTCAGGTGTCCTATGCCTTTGCCTGTGGTTACATTCGATCGGGTGGCATGGGCTTCTGAAATCTACGAACGTTAGGAAGGAGGGTGCCCGGATGGCATTCCTCCCCCGAGTTTTTGAGGGAGTGTGCTTCCTGTCTCCGCAATTCGTTCAACTATATTATCCTATGTTCAAACTAGACTTTCAATCAGTTGTAAAAGCACGCACATGTCAAAATTATTCGAAAAAAGGTAAGCCGCTCTGATCCTTTTTAACTATCGCCCTATAGGCTCTTACTTGTATTATATCTAAGATCTTTGAAACTCTTCTCAACTCTCATTCCTTAGATCATCTGGAATCTCATTCAACTTCTTTCCGATCGCTAGTACGGCTTTCGGCGCTCGAGGTCTACTAGCGATTTACTTCCTATCTACTGATTTATGGTTTTCTGCCCTTAGGAACTATGGGGGGGCGGGAGAGTGTGGTGGGGCTTGACATATCCAAGGCATTTGACCGGGTATCGGGCACGCGTCACTCTTCAAGCTCCCCTTCTTTGGGTTTCATCCTTCCTCTTTGCTTACTTATGTCTAGCTTTCTTCATCGGCTCAATATCAACTGTTGTTGATGGGGCGACTCTTCTTCCTTTTTTCTGTCAATAGTGGTGTTTCCTCAGGGTTCTGTCTTCTCCTACTTTATTCTACTTTTCATTAATTATCTTTTCACCTGAACATCTAACTCTATTCACTCATATCCCGATGACTCCGACCCTTCATTCTTCAACTCATTTCAATTCTGCTCTTCTTTACTTCTAGATTGCCTCTTCGTTAA
>JABUQX010105320.1:5000-10000 GCA_015478945.1 Trachelipus rathkii
GGGCGGGATAGAAGCGATTTTGCATTCTGATGAGTGGAATTGTGGTAGAGAGCCTATGGTAGATTTTGTGTGTGGGACCAGAAGTCTAAAGGTTAAATTTAAGTTTGAAAAGGTCAAAATTTGCGTGGTTGCGAACATATGAATTTCTCTGAGGGTAAATGTGCAGAGAGTAATGATTTTTCTGGGTAATCTGATGATGTTTTTGGATGGGAGGGAATAGGAGATTCAGTTTCCATTTGCCACATATCTGCCCATTCAGGATTTTTTTTAACAGTTGTCACCACCACCCACGGGCTAAGAGCCTATTCAGTAGGGGGTGTTATACTCTCAAAAGTTCACCCTCTAGCGCCAATTACGCATATGAGCACAGACGCAGGCTTTTAAAGTGAGGGAGATTAAATTTCAGCAGGAAACACAGAGATGGAAGAGAATTCCACAGAACAGAGGTGGTGGAAAGAAGGAAGCACCACATGCAAACTAGCCTGGAGTTACCCAATGTCAACAACAAACAACTACTCGTGCGCCAGATACAATACACCCGCTTGTGCTACGAAGGAGTCGTAAAGGTGGTGGTACGCGAGTGATAGTTCCTCGATCACCTTGCCGCTGCGGTACCTATAGGATAGAAATAAAGCACCACAGCTCCGAAAGATAGAGGGTCAAGTGACTGGAAAGTAAGAACAGTTTATAAACCTTTTTGCCGTTGACTCGAGCCTGTCCAAAAGCCGGGTGAAAGCAGAGCCCTCTTCTTCCAGATATTGAAGCAGTACTCCATAACATGGGGCGATGGACCCTGTATACGCTGGACGCCAAACTGAGAAAAGGGGAAAGTCCTCACAGTCCTAAACAGAACTTCCAGTTCTTTGAAGCCGCCCTAGCAATCCGTTGCGATGTGAGGTTTCCAGACATTTTTTTTGTTCATGTTAAGGCCAAAGATGTTTAATATTTGTCAACAGGAGAGACGACAGCACCGTCGAAAGAGATAGGAAAGTTTAAAGGTATTTTGAGAGGGATTTGGTAGAAGTTTGGGGTTTTTTAAAAGAATTGAATTTTCACAAAGTTATTCTATCATACGCGAGAATTAAAAATCGGAAAGATAAAGACGAGAGGCAATTCTAGAAGTAAAAGGGAGTAGAATTGATATGAGTTAAAGAATGAGGGTCGATCATCGGAATACGTGTGGCATAGAGTTAGGAGGTGGCAGGGTGAGAAGATCATTAATGAAAGTAGGAATAAGTAGGAGATAAGACAGAACCTGAGGACACCACTATTGACAGAAAAGAAGAAGTCGCCCATCAACAACAGCCGATTGAGGCGATTTAAAGAAAGCTAGACATAAGTAAGCAAGAGAAGGAGGAAACAAAGGAGGGGAGCTTGGAGAGCAGTGACGCCGTGCGATACTCGGTCAAATGCTTTGGATATGTGAAGCGCCACACGCAAGTCTCCACGTAGTTCCTAAGAGCGAAAAACCATAAATCGGTTAGATACGAAAGTGTATTTCGCCAGTAGACTTCGTGCAAAGAGAGCCGTACTGGCGATCGGAATGATTTTCCAGATGATCTAAGAAGTGAGTTAAGAAGGGTTTCAAAGATCTTAGCTAGAATACAAGTGAGAGCTACGGGGCGATAGTTAGAAGGATCAGAGCGGCTCCCTTTTTTCGGAAATAGGTTGGACATGTGCGAGCTTCCAACACTAGGGAAAGTGATAGTATTGAGACAGAGATAGTAGTTTGACGCGAGGGGCCGAAGAATTAGCCTTTTCAGTTTGGACGAATTTAGCAAACACAAGGATCAATCGAATAAGAGGAGACAAGGAAATTTACAGAAGCTGCTAGAAGATGAAGATTTGTCCAGTAAGAGAACCAACGGTTAGGGCACTTTCCTTTGATGAAAGCCACGCTTGCTCGTCGAAGAGTATCCTGCAACGATTTCTAGCTGAATGAAAATTAGCGAGAGTGATAGGAGAACGAGAATTTTTCCACCCCCGATACGCACTGTCTCTAGCTTGAATGGCCAGAGAACAAGCACGATCGAACATGGATTAGAGGAAAGAAAGATTCTTAGTTTTAGAAGGAATGAATGAGGAAAGAAGGATTTAGCTGAAGAAGGAATGAACCTGCTCATCCCATCACACGATTACAGCTCTCTTATCTTTAATCTTATACTTCACATTTTCTTACTGAGCGTAGCCAATTTGCACTCATCTGCCAACTTGAAACCTGTAATTTAAGTCCTGGTCCTAATATTTTATACATTATGAGGAACAGCCACTTGACCTAAGAAATCGTTACGGACCACAAACATGTCTCCTCATTTCCATTAATAAATACTTTTCATTTTCATTGATTAACTATATATTATTATCTATTATTATTAATTATTATTATTATTATTATTATTATTATTATTATTATTATTTATTATTATTATATTATTATTATTATTATTGAGACTTAAAGAATCAAAAATTTTGATCATCCGCTAAAATCATTTCGGGAGTTGAACCCCCTGACCCCCTGTCTACAGCCTTATATATATTTTATATATATATATACTATTATATTATATATATATATATATAATATATATTATATATTATATATATATATATATATAATATATATATATAATATAATATATATATAGAGAGAGAGAGAGAGAGAGAAATTTAAAAAAAATTTTTTTCAAATAATCGTGTCATCGTGCATCGTCCATTCGTCATCGTCTCGTGAACATTTTGCTCAATCGTCATCGTCATCGTCAGTCGGCAAAAATTTCATATCGTCCATTCACTAAATATAATATAAGTAATATATATATATATATATATATATATAATATATATATATCTATATATATTAGTATATATATTATATATATATATATATATATATATATGTATATAATATATATATATATATATATATATACTATATTATATATATATATATATATATATATATATAATATATATATATTAATATATAAATGATAAATAATTATATATATATAATATATATAGATACTATATATATATATATATATATATATATATAGTATATATATATATATATATATATATATATTACATATATATATATATATATATATTATATATATTATATTATATATAAATATAATATATATATATATACATTATATTATATAGTAATATGAATATATAAAAATAAAGAGACTATATATATATATATATATATATATATATATATATATATATATATATAATAATATATATATTATATATATATATATATAAAAGGGAATGACGTGAAAATTTGTTAAAAGTTTTTCACGTACGCTCTTTCAAACGACTGAAGTTATATTGAAGAACTAATCATTCTATTTTAACGTATCAGTGACGACGTCCCACAAGTAAAGCGGTTTCCACACAATGCGGAGTTTGTCGAACCGTTTGCCAAACATCCAATATGTGTATGGGTCATTTTTGACAGTCTTGCTCCAGTTTGGCTTGTTGCCACAATACAGCAAATCTTTTCCCAGCCGATGGAAAGATTTGTGCATTTGCAACAGTAAATCGGCCAAAGCGTCTCCCAAAAATTGGCGCCATACACACATGGGGTGTTTGGCAAAGGGTTCTACAAACTCCGCATGTGTGGAGCCGCCTTTAAGAGGCCGCATGATCCTATTTAGTAAGATATTATGTATTCTAAGAACCAATAAAAATTAATAATTAAGAAAAAAGAAAGAAAAAAAAGAAGAAAGAAAAAAAGAAGAAAGAAAAAAAAAGAAGAAAGAAAAAAAAGAAGAAAGAAAAGAAGAAAGAAGAAGAAGAAGAAGAAGAAGAAGAAGAAGAAGAAGAAGAAGAAGAAGAAGAAAAGAAGAAGAAGAAGAAGAAGAAGAAGAAGAAGAAGAAAAAGAGGAATAAGAAGAAGAAGAAGACACCTAAAGGCTTTGACGTCATACGGAAAAACCTTGAAAGTAGCTTGGGAAGTAGCTGAAAGTAGCTGGAAACATGGAAAGTAGCTGTGCTATGACGAGGCTAGAACAATAGGGGGTAGGGGTGAAAAACACTCATGAAAGTACATGGGCACTAAGGAACGTACATGAAAGTAGCTCATGAAAGTAGCTGGGATTCACGAACGTACATGAAGGATGACGTCATAGCCTAAAAGGCTATGACGTTATGCGAAAAATAGCTCACGAACATACCTGAAAGTTGGAAAGTACCTGGAAAGGTCCTCAGGAAAGTTAGGGGGGGGGGGGGGGGGGGGGGGGGGGGGGGGGGGGGGGGGGGGGGGGGGGGGGCGCTAATGGTAAAGTACACACGAACGTAGCTGGCACGTGATAGATGCTAGAAAGTACCTCAGGAAAGAGCGTGGGGTTGCTAGGAGCTAGATCTAGCATTCCTTTGGGTTTGTGATTGCTACTACTATTATCAACTACTGTAGGTGGTTGTTAGGTTGATATTTTAGATGTGATAGAAATTGAAATTAGTTGCTCCAATTAGCTTAAATAAATATATGTGCTGCATAGCAAGTTAGCAATTATCTAAATTAATAAATGGCAACACTACAAGAAGAATTTGAATAGGTTACATCAAATTCCTTGAGCGGTCTTAAATTACAGGACGCAAATAATTTCTCCTTTCTTATTTATATTATTTTTTTCCACCTTTCTTTTACATTTTGTAATCTTTCATTCTTGAAATAAATATTTGTAAATTACGAGTTCTCATGAGAAAATACTACCAGTCTAACAGTATACTAAATATTTTCATCAATAAACTAATAAATTTCCTCGAATATATCGCAATGATTTAAAGTAATAAATTTGTTGCTTCCACAGACATTGCCGATTTTCCAGTTGCGGAAGCAATAGTCTCGATAAAGTCTCAAAAATCCGTTCTCTTTCACCCTAATTACAAAAGCCAAATTTGCTTGACCAGAGGCTGCGTCAATGCAGGTAAGTAAAATGTTATTCACTTTCCTGTTGTTGTTGTTGTTGTTGTTGTTGTTGTTG
>JABUQX010105320.1:17500-37867 GCA_015478945.1 Trachelipus rathkii
CCCTGGCGAACTGCAGGAGGAAAGATTGGGCATCTCAAACAAACCTGTGCGTTGCGCTTTTTGGCCTCCATATCAGCTTGTTTGTTTCCAGGAACACCTAAATGGGAAAGGAACCCAACAAAATCAATTCTGTGGATTCGGCACAGGAAACAAGCCTTTTGAAACAGACCTTCTAAATAACAGACCAAAGGATTTTAGGCTGATCGGTCAATTAAATCGTAAATAGCACTTCTAGAATTGGAAATGATGTTTTAGTAACCCAGGGTTTGATGGTACTGATTCTGTTCACCCGCCATGACATCTCTATCAGTACAGAGAATAACGGTGGAAAGGGTGTGATGGACTCGTTCTAGTATGGGTGTCAAGGGCGAAGAGGTAGGAACCTGAATATGGAGAAATAATGAGTACATGAGCTGTTCCCTCCACCTCCAGGCTTGCCCTCGGAGAGGAACAAAATAATCCCGTGGCTAGTCTCAGACCTTCGGTCTGAATGGGGTAAAGAAGATGGAGGTAGGACCAGAAGGTCTGTCCATATATGCCGCAACTATAGTCTAGTTTATGCCCGCCCCAGCCATCGATGTAAAGGTGGGCATATGTGGTTTTTTAGGAAGAGGTGAGGTTTCCGTAAGATCCAAGAATGGCTACAACTACTTTGAGGTGAGTAATGTGAGAGAGGAACGTGAGGCGCTCATCGAGCAGCAGACCCAATAATCATACCGTCAACTTCACACGGATGGGGGAGCCATCGAGGCATAATATAGGAAGCGATTGTATTCAGGGCAATATTGTCAACATAGATGGAGCAGCGCACCGAGGTAGGAATGGAATCAACTATTCCTTGCAACCTATTGCGAAAAGCAACTGCTCAGGTAGCATTGCCCTGAGGCCCCTTCGTCCCTGGACAAAACGTCTGCGACAGTGTGTACTACAAGGAAGTGAACAAACGATCCGACATTAATAACTGAAGGAAGAAGGGAAGTTGCCCCCCTGACACCCAAGGAATGAAGGCTTCGCAAAACTTCCATCCTCCACATGCTATCATACGACTTTTCGAATTCAAAGAAAACGGCCAAGGCCACTTTGTTGGAAGCAAATGCCTCACGAAACTTCGTGATCTAACCAAAGGAGATCCTGAGTAGAGCGATTGTGACGAAAACCAAACGGTAGTCAGAAAACACATGGAGTTGCTCCAACTTGGAAACAAGACAGGAAGCCACCAATCTCTAAATGAGCTTGAATGTGTTGCAGGTTAATGAAATAGGGCGATGATTATCGGAAGAAGTTGGATCCTTGCGAGGTTTTGGAATGGGGACAATATATGCAGTAAACCAGACAGAAGGTAAGATTCTCTATGCCGTTATTCTATTATATAAGCTGAGAAGGAATACAGTGGCAAAATGATGAGTATATCTTAGTATCTGGAAGGAAATGCCGTCAGAGACAGGCCCTAGATCCTTGCATAGTTTTAGGGCACCTTGGAACTCTGATATGGTGAACAACCTGTTGTATGGAAGGTCTTCTCCAGTGAGAAGAGAAAAGTCCGGAGTTTCCACCCTTAAGCGGCTAGAACGAAAGGTTCATGATACCGGAAAGCGCTGGAGCAGGAAGCGAAGTGGATTGCCCAGCTGCCCACCATGACCCCAGAGGAGATTTGACCTTTTAGGCATGCGAGCCGTAAGCAAGGAGGATTGGTGGATCTGTATGGTGTCTTCCTGAAAATTTTCCCACAACTTTATGGAGCGATGATGAAGGCGTAGAAGAATTACGGTGGAAACAAAGTTTGCGAAATTGTTGCTTGATCGTTCCTTTCGAACAAAAATAGTTTAGAGCGGATTCTGCCAGCCTATAAAAGAATGAATTTGGAAGGTGTAAGAAAGTTTTGTTCATATAGCCTATATAATTTACACTTTTTACGATTAGCCCGAGCACACTCCTGATTCCACCAGGGAGCTTCCGCTAAACGCTAGTAGAATAAGTTGTTCTCTGACTTGGGCAGAAGGATTGGTATTACTATTGACTAGTGGTCACTTCCACAAGGAAAGCGAACTTTCCCACCCAAAACGATCTAAAGTCAAGATTGAACATAATGAGACTAGAACACAGGAAGAAGTGCCTGTATCAAAACGTTCAAAAGTTGGAAGACCTGTGGATTGAGACACCCAAATGAGAAATCCTGCAAAATACCCATATCCAATCCGGCCTTTAACTAACATGGCGGTGGGATTAAAGTTACCGAGAACTAACATGGGCAATGAGAGACTCTTGAAAAGATTGACAAGGTCCTTCTTGGTATATTTACAGCTTTGCATTAGGTACATTGAATACAGTGTAAGCGGTGTTTCAAGATGGATACAAGCAGCTACGGCATGCAAGGGAGTGGAGAAGGGAATTTGAGTGAATGGGACAGATTCGTGAAGCAGGATCGCTGCCACCTCTTTTGCTGGTTCCATGATTCGGGGAAATAAGGGGTTCCCAGTACTTTGAAGGATGTAAAGGTCTCGGTCGCCAAGTTGTAGTTGAATGTAAACAAACAGTAAACGGTCGATTAGCTTCAAGTAACCTCTTTAGTTCCTCGTAATTGGCAAAATATCTACAACAGTTCCATTGGAGGAAACGTGCCATAGATGGTAATATAATAATCAATGTTCATGGCGATCCATGACAATAGTCACTATGTTTTGAGATTTGGTAGTCTTCTCAGAGGATAAGGTATGATGGTTTCGTGAGCCACTGGACGACCCATTGACCAGAATGTCAAACTCCTGGGAAAGAGGAAGATAATGCAGCAGGGATATGTATGAACTACCCTGCTTACGAGAGGGGCTCATGGCCATCAGAAAAGAGGTCTCTCCGAAGAGGCGTGCTAGGTCACACTTCACATTTCTAACATTCTTCCCAGCTCGCGTACCCCTGCCAAATTTATTAGCAGACTGGGTAAGGGACTGTGTCCCTCCAAGAGGTGCTTCATCAAAGGATTGGGAGAATAAAAAAGAAGAACTAGTAGGAATGGTGTTATCGGGGGGAGTGATAGGAGACACATTGAAAGACAAGTTTTGGTGTAATTTTGTAAATTGCTGGATGCTATCCTCGGCTGAGAGTGCCCGGGGTGACTCATGATGAATGGTTCTGAATTGAAAGTAAGGTGAAGGAAAAGAGAGTGAAGGGAAATTTTGTTACATTGGTTTAAACGTGGATCAACATACATCGGACCAGCGACATGTCTTCCCGAGGACGACGCGGTCGCGTAAGGTCTCATCCAATACCTCCTCTGACCTTCCCTTAAACGGGACCCGCAGTGTCAGCACGTGACACCCCCACGGAAAAAGAGTAGTCCGAAGAGTTCTATTGTGCAGTCCGAATATAGTTTCAAAATCACTTGAATATTGTAGAAGAGAAGCGGTCTTAGGCGGCGAGAGTAACAAAGGATCAGAACAGGCAAAAGTTGAAACCACTGGTTCGTGTTTGTCCACGTGATTATTAGAGGCATGAGCCCGTTTTGGGCAGGACATAGATAGGGTTCCCCATTGCAAACGGGTTCCTTTTGTTTCAGAAGTCCGTGGTGATAGTAAGCTAAACTCAACAGGATGCATCATGGACGTTTTTCCATCGACCTCAGACGGTAACAGGTTTTCCTAAATCAAATACCCCTTTGGAACCGCATGGTTATCGGCAAGGTGAGAACATGAGAGATTGATGTGTGTGTGTCACGTTGGAGCGATGAGTGGTCCGACAAATCATAGATAGGAGAGTTGGATTACACATTGTGGCATAGCAACAGAGGTCATCACGTCCAGATGAGCCGTTATTCTCCACGAAAGTCGATGGGGGTAAATCGAAAGTGTAAACGAGTTCGGACACAAACACGGGGGCGTGGGCAATTGTAGACGGCAACCGCGAGGCAATTATTGTGTTCCACAAGAGGAAGATGAGCCAGCTTCTCCTTTGCAGCGGCGGGTAGCTTCACAACGGTCATACTTATGAAGGGAGCACTGCTATGGGATTCTTCCTCAAGGTAAAGAAGGGGCAAGTGAAACAAAGGAGGTTGGGTGGGGACTTTTGAAGTTAAACACTAAAGAAGATGTTTTTTTCCCAGTTGGAGTGGAAAGAAATTCCATATAGAGGACATATGGTCTGGGGAGTCCTACAATATTTTCTGGCACGGGGCAGATTTATGGCCTTGAAACATTTATCGGAAGGAAAGTAGGTCTAACTATGCTGCAATGATAAAACCAAGTTTTACTTTGGCTGGAGCGGAAAGTCACAGAGAAGGTGAGTAAGAGACGAAGGGTTCGTCGTTGGGGTGTTTTTCCTTACAGGAGGGAACCGATAAAACGTCGGTGATGGCACGTTATCTGTAAATGTGTGAGTAATATCATTCGAAGTATTTGAAAGAACTCCGGAGCATTCTTAAGGTACGCCTTTAATGTGTTACAAACACCTCATTAGAAATTACATTAATCGTCCAAATGTGATAGAGGAGCAAGAACGTGCTTTGGGTTCTTAGAGGCAGCACGGAGCAGGATGGAACCGTTCCCTTATTTAATGTAGCCTGCGGTTCAGTAAAACGGGTAGGAAGTAAGACTTGGGACCCCTGGAGGAGGGGTCTGAGAAAGCGATTGTTGGAGTTTGTTTTATTCTGCCGTTTAGGAATGGGAAGCTGCTACCAGGGCTTTTGAGATGGGCTGACTTTAAGTTTTGATTGATTAGGACTAATCTGAGAGGCAATACTGCCATTCACTTGATCCTAGACGGGCAGTTATGGAATTCAGCTCCGTATTTAGAATGTTTGAATCCAACATTTCATATAAGGGTAACAAGCTTCTTAATTGTTCGCTGGTCGATAATTGGCCTGGGAAGGGGTCGGTTAAGACTCCGACAGATGGTCGAATTGCGCATTCTCTAAAAGCGTTTTAATTTTTATTTTTTACCTACATGAAGAATTCTTTCCTAGTTGACGACCTAGCTCCGCATAAAGAAACGTAAATACAGTAACACAAATGCTGAATATAAACATATATCCCGGGAGCTTAACAGAGGAAACCGCGCCAACCACAATCACCCGCCCAGAGCATAATACGTCCCTCCTAGAATGAGTGCTGGCTCGGAAAACCACGGAACTCGCGTCCAGTCCTAGGCATGAAAGTAATTGGCCGTGACCAAACGATAAGACCGAAGCCAAGATTTTATACATCCAAATGCAGGACAGCTTCTCAGTGGTTTAGGCAGTTTCGTGTCTTAACAATAGGGGCTACGGATAGGAGCGAGAATAACCGGTTTTTGACCTGTTACCCTCACCCAGGCGGAGGAAGGAGGGGAACATGGGCATAAATACACACAAAAACAAAAGTTCGAATAGCACAAGAATTCAGGAAGGATTGGGAAGAACTTCAAAAGAGAAAGCAGAATACGCAGGGTAGTACGTACTGAAAACGGAGGAGAAGGAACAGAAACTGTTAAGGGAACGGGTAAGATGAACGGGATAATAATAATAATAATAATAATAATAATAATAATAATAATAATAATATAAAAAATAATAATAATAATAATAATAATAATAATAATAATAATAATAATAATAATAATAATAATAATAATAATAATAATAATAATATAATAATAATAATAATAATATAATAATAATTGTAATATAATAAAAGTCTTCTAACCAATAAAGATAATAAATAACTAATAATAATACCATAATAATAAATAATAATATATATAATAATATAATAATATCAAATAATGATAATATATAATAATAATAATAATAATAATAATAATAATAATAATTCATAATAATAATTATAATAATAATAATAATAAATCAATAATAATAATAACTATTAATAATAATAATGATAATACTAATAATAATAATAAGTATCTCTTTCCAGATACAACAAAGTGGATTACTTACGGGGATAATAGTAGAATAATAATAATAATAATAATAATAATAATAATAATAATAATAATAATAATAATAATAATAATAATAATAATAATAATAATAATAATAATATCAAATAATGCAATAATATTATAAAAATAAAAATAAAAATAATAATTAATTATTATTATTATTAATTTTAAAATTTTTAATTATTAAAAATTTTAAAAAATTTTTTTTATTAAATTATTATTATTATTATTATTATTATTATTATTATTATTATTATTATTATTATATTATTATTATTATTATTATTATTATTATTATTTTAATACATTACTATTGTTTTGTTTTAATCTCCTGAAATATTTGTTCGAATTTTCTTACAGAAAGTTCATAAATGAGAAGGAATTGAACTTCTTCTGATATATAGATAAATTTCGGTGGTTGCAGTTTATTTTGGGATTTCGTGGAACCGAAGGAAATTTTTTCGTGGTAGACAGCTATGCATACAAGTAGAAGTATTGGTTTGCCAACAAACACCTTTTTTGACCTGATTGTGGGCCCTAATTTGGTTAATTCGAACTCAAAGAATATTGTGGTATGTATTTAGAAAGTGGGGAACTACTTTTTTGTGATTTAGATGTTAAGAAAAAAGTAGGGTAATGTTGGCTGAAAATCTTTTTTATTATTCTTATTTAGCTTGACATACTACTTTCCTATTCCAAGAGGATTTTTGTAATAGGTTGAATAATTCCTGTAGTTCAAGCCTACCTCAAATATTCATTGATGTTGCTATTCTTATGGGAGCTGATCCTTCTCAAGCTGAGGAAGAAATGAAAGAGGTGCTGGAGCTTCAAATAGGAGTGGCTGGGGTAGGTTATTTAACTCGATGCTGATGAAAACACATAAATATATGGATGAGTAAATAAATAAATAAAAAGTAAATAAATAAATAAATAAATACAATAAATAATAATAAATAATAAATAAATAAATAAAAAATTGAAAAATAGTGTTGCAGTTTCAAATGTAGTTGGCTAAAAGCAGTTTATAGAACTAGAGGCTATAGCATTAAATAATAATAAGTAAATAATAAATAAATAAATAAATAAATTAATAAATGAGTAATTTATTTGTTAATGAAAACTTAACAAATATGTTTTTAAAGCAGCAATAATGCATTTTTCTTTAATGGTTTTTTAAATGGGAAACATTTCGATATTTTAAATTTTTAATGTTACTATAATTAGATATTTTAAAGAATTTAAAGTCATAAATACATTTATAATTTTCTAAATTGTGTTTTTTAATTGTAGATTACTCGGAATTCAGAAGAACGTCGAAATGTGGAAGATTTTGTTTAATGTTAAACAGTTCGAGAATATCCAAACCTGTAGCCAGACAATTTCTTGGCTTGATTTATCAAACAGGATGTTGGCCTGGGACCTAACGGTATGTTATTATAATTTTGTTGGTAGGATCTTGCACAATGTATGTGATATGTCAACAGAATTTATGTTGGACAAATTTTAGCTTTAATATTTTTTTCAAAGTTCTCAAAACCGTTTCACCCAAGTAGTTATGGGCCAATCTGGGAGCGGGCAGCGATTTCTGGAAAAGTATAAGAGGTATCGGTTTCAAACTTGGTATATGTTCTATGTATGTGTTAAGCTGATAACGCGAAATTACAAGTCGCTAGGATGTATATAGGGGGTACCTCCCCCCGAGAGCGAACGCAAAATATGTCGCTTACGCCCTTTTGCCGCGTCCTTTTCTGAGTAAAGATTAGGCCTAACGACACCCATTCGAACAGGTGGATCACAGGCAAGTTTTGGTGACCGTACGTCACCCCTAAGTGGGTGCTGCGCCTTTAGCGCCAACGTCAAATTCGGTCTGAAAACCATGTTAGGCTTAACGTATCGGGCTAAAATTTGGATGTGAGCTATATGATGACGTCGGAGATCAGATGACGTCCCTCTGCGCTCCCCCGTAATGGGGGACGCTGCCCTCCCCTAAAAATTAAAATAATCGTAGAAGACTGAAATTTGGAGGCTGGGTAGAGGAGCCGGAGTTGGAGACGGAGTTGGAGTCGGATTCATCTTCGGAGTCCAGGGACCCCCCGGAGGGGGATCCCCTTTTGAAATAAGAAGAAGAAATGCATGGAATGCAGAACAGAAGAAGAAGAAGAAGAAGAAGAAGAAGAAGAAGAAGAAGAAGAAGAAGAAGAAGAAGAAGAAGAAGAAGAAGAAGAAGAAGAAGAAGAGAAGAAGAAAGAAGAAAGAAGAAGAAAGAAGAAGAAGAAGAAGAAGAAGAAGAAGAAGAAAGGAGGAAGGAAGAAGAATGAGGAAGGAAGAAGAATGAGGAAGGATTCAGAGTTGAATTTCTAGAAAGAGTTGGTATTGGAATCTGAGGAATTGGCTCCGGCTCCGGTGCTGGAGCCGGTGCGGTGCCGAGTTAATAAACATTCGTATAACAACAATGTTGGTGTCTTTATATATGTTATTGGGTCTGTAGATTTCGAAAATAATGGTTTCAGAACATCAGAAAAATAAAAATAAATAAATAAACAAATAATACAAATTTCTTATTCTTTTATGTTTATACTTAAATTTGTTTTACATAGCCTAAAGCAGTAAATCAGTAAATCAGTAAATCAAACTGCCCTCCTCACCCCTTCTGTGATCTATTGATCTATTGATCTATTGATCTATTGATTCAAGTCATGTTTTTTACTAAATTGTCATGTTTTTTACATACCCTAAATCATAAATCAAAACACCATCCAGCCACGTGACTGTCCATCTATTGATCTTTGGATTCAAGTCATATTTTTTAGTAAATTGTCATGTTTTTACATACCCTAATCAGTAAATCAGTAAATCAACCATCCACGTACCCTCCATACCATACCATCCCACCCTCATGTCTTTATCGATCTATTGATCTTAATTGATTTAAGTCAATTTTCGAGTTTTCATTTTGGATAACATAACATAAAAACAAAATCTTTATACCTGATCAACGAATATACGCTAACGTTAACAAAGTTTTAACATTAATAAAGCTTACTTAGCATCAACTGAACTACGAATATAATGCACAACGAAAATCTGACACACCTTAACATGCATAAACTGTTTAACAGTTAACAAAAGTTCCACTCTTAACAAAGTAAAGTACTACATAGCATACGAAGAGTTAACTATTCCCACTTTGTCAAGCCATATCTCTAACATAACAATATTTAAATTTATATTAAATAGTTAATATATAACAAAATTTATCAAACAATTGTTAATTATCATACTGATTAACGAATATACTCTAACATATTAAAGGTTTTCCACATCAATAAAGCTATAAGCGTAACATGAACTAGAGAAAATAATGTACAACGAAAACCTAACACAACTTACAAACGAATAAACTGTTAAACTATTAAACAAAAGTTCTAAACACTTAACATCAGTATAAGTTTAACTAAACATTGCATGCAAACGTACCTATTCATACTTTTTTCAAGCATATCTTCAACATAATAACGTTAATCTTACATTGACAAAGTAACATTTAAGGCAAAAATGTATCATAACCTTGTCCGATTATCATCACAAACAACGAATATTGGCTAACGTAACAAAGTTTTTTTACATTATCATAGTAATATTTAAAAAAAGTTTAAATCTTACCTAAATATCATAATCCAACAAATAATTGCAAACATAACAACTTAATACAACATAACGTAAAAATACAAGTTTTATCAAACATACATAAAATAAGTTTTGAATAAAATATCATAGTAAGTGTAATAGTTTACCGAGATTTTAAAGCAGTAAATCCATAAATCTGTAAATCAAGACACCCGTCCTCTCACCGCTCCTCCCTCCCATCATCCATGACTTTTGATCTATTAATCTAATGATTCAGGTCATATATCGAGTATAATTTGGATAAACATAGTAAAAAAAAAAATAAGTTCTTTATATACTAAACTACGAATATTATGCTAACGTAACATTGTTTTTACATTAATAAAGCTAACATAGCATTATAACCAGAACTAAGAATATAATGTACAATGAAAAAACCTAACATACCTTATACTTGCGCCGAATAAACTACTAACATTAACAAAGTTCCATACCTAACAACGGTAAAGTACCTGACACAGCGTACATAACGTAACTATTCACACTTTTCAGATTATCTCTAGCATATATGTCTATTTTTAACATTAACTATTGATTTACGTCGCATATCAAGTACCATTTCGGATAAACATAGCACAAAAATGAGTTTTTTATATACTAACCAGCGAGTATAACGTAACGTAACAAAGTTTTCACTTAATAAAGCTAACATAGCATTCATATGAATTAAGAAAATAATGTAAACGACAAACCTAACACACTTACGCACGAATAACTGTTTACATTTAACAAGTTCACACTTTAAGCACAGTTAAAGTATAACATTGCGTCAAACGTAACCTATTCATACTTTTTCAAAGCATATCTCTACACTATTAACATTTTTACATTGACACAGTAATATTAACAAAAAATTTATCATAACTTGTCTAATTATCATACAACGGCAACGATACTGTAAACATAAAGTTTTATCCAACATAACATAAAAATAAGTCTTTGAATAAAATATCATAGTAAATTTGTAATAGTTTTTACTGATTTTAAAGCAGTAAATCAGTAATACAGTAAATCAAACCTCCATCCCCACCCCTCCCTCCACGACCTTTTTTTGATCTATTGATCTATTGATTCATGTCCCATTTCAAGTATCATTTTGCATATTCATCAAAATTAAATTCTTTATATAATAATCATCGAATATATGCTAACGTAAAGTTTTTAACATTAATAAAGCTAATCATATTCATTAACTGAACTAAGAATATAATGTACAACGACAACGAACACACCATACGTACGAAAAACTACTAACATTAACAACTTCCGGCACTTACAACAGTAAAGTAGCTAACACTTCGTACAAAACGAAAACTATTCACACTTTTTTCAAGCATATCTCTAACATATCAATGTCAATATTTACATTAACATCGTAATATTTAACAAAAATTTAACAAAACCTTGTCTAATCATCATACTGACAACGAATATAATGGTAACGTAACAATTTTTAACATCAATAAAGCTTAATATTTAACAAAATTCATCATAACATCGTCTAAATATCATAGTCCAACGATATTGCAAACATACAAAGTTTTAACCAAACATAACATAAAAAATAAAAATTTTATCCTGACATAACATAAAAATCAAGTTTTTTAATAAAATATCACAGTAAAGCGTAATAGTTTAGTTGATTTTAATCAGTAAATCAGTAAGCAAGCCCCTAGCGTCCCTACCCACCCACCCCACAATTGATCTATTGAACTATTGATTCAAGTCATTTTCGAGTATCATTTTGGATAACACACAAAAATAAGTTTTTATATACTAACATACGAATAATATGCTTACTGCAAACCAAGTTTTTAACATATTAAAGCTAACATATCTAACCTGAAATAAGAATATAATGTGCAAATGCAAACTTAACATTACCTAGCGTATGAATAATTCGCTAACATCCTGAAAATTCTATATCAAAGGTAAAAGTAGCTAACAGGTCATAACAATACTCGATATGTTCCAAATTTACGCCGCAATATCAGCAAAGTTTAAAGCCGTATTATCTTAACAAAATCCTAACAGTGACCATCCTATCAAAGATACCAGCACTGGCACTATGAATTGAACACTCTATTCATCAAAGTTCACTCGTTTGAGTAACATCATCTAATTATGAATAACGTGGACACATTAGGCAAATCTCAGGCAACTAACATTATCATCAAAAACTTAACCTTAGGCTTACGTTTCTACACATCATCGTCAGTTTAACTCAGTAATATCTTTACAAAACTCATCATTTCTCTAACAAATCAGCGTTAATTTCACATGTTCATAGTAATATTTAACATAAACGTAACAACTAACGAATAAACAGTTTTCATTAAACAAGAGTATCTAAAACAACACATCACCTCCCGAGAGAAAACCCAATGGGATGCACCCTCTTGAAAGGGTGTGAATCTGAGATGGGGGATCACCCCGAAGGGATGTAGGCAGGTTTTGGGCCTCAGCCCTTCGGGCTGAGGCCTTACCCTTCCTTCGGAGGGGTAATGCCCACTTACCATCACATATCGAGTATTGTATGACCTGTTAGCTACTTTACCTTTGATAAAGTAGGGAATTTTTCAGGATGTTAGCGAATTATTCATACGCTAGGAATGTTAGGATTTGCTTTGCCACATTATATTCTTAGTTCAGGTTATGATATGTTAGCTTTATTGATATTAAAACTTTGTTGCGTAAGCATATAATTCGTGGTCAGTTAATATACAAGAACTTATTTTTCATGTTATTTTTATCCAAAATGATACACATTCGAAATATGACTTGAATCAAATAGTTCAATAGATCATAGGGGGGGGGTGGGTGGGTAGGGGACTGCAGGGATGGGTGGTTTGCTTTACTGATTTACTGCTTTAAAATCAGTAAACTATTACGCTTTACTGTGTTATTTTATTCAAAGAGCTTATTTTTATGTTATGTCAGGATAATTTTTTTTTCATTTTTATGTTATGTTTGGTTAAAACTTTTTTATTGTTTGCAATTATTCGTTGGGGACTATGATATTAAGACGAGGTTATGATGAATTTTTGTTAAATATTACGAAGTTGATGCAAAAAAAAAATTACGTTAGCATTATATTCGTTGTCAGTAATGATGATTAGACAGGGTTTTGTTAAATTTTGTTAAATATTACGAATGTTAAATGTAAAATTAACATTGATATGTTAGAGATATGCTGGTGAAAAGTGTGAATAGGTTACGTTTTTATGCAATGTTAGGTATTTACTGTTGTTAAGTGCGGAAGTTTTGTTAATGTTAGTAGTTTTTTATTCGTGCGTAGGTTGTGTTAGGTTTGTCGTTGTACATTATATTCTTAGTTCAGGTTATGTTAATGTTAGCTTTATTAATGAAAAACTTTGTTACGTTAGCATATAATTCCGATTTATTAGTATATAAGAACTTATTTTTTGTTGTTATGTTTGTTCCGCAAATGCATACTTGAAATGTGGACATGAAAATCAATAGATCAATAGATCAAAAGGTATGGGAAGGAGGGGTGGGGAGGGGTGATGGCTGATTTACTGATTCTAACTGCTTTAAAATCAGTTAACTATTACAATTTAACTATGATATTTTTATTCAAAGAACTTTATTTTTATGTATGTTTGGATAAAACTTTGTATGTTTACAGTATTCGTTGGTCTGTATGATAATTAGGACAAGGTTATGATAATTTTTTGTTAAATATTACTGTGTCATGTAAAATTAACGTTAATATGTTAGAGATATGCTTTGAAAAAGTATGAATAGGGTTACGTTTTGTATGCAATGTTTGTTACTTTACTGGTGTTAAAGTGTTGGACTTTGTAAAAGTTAACAGTTTATTCGTGAGTAAGTTGTGTTAGGTTTTTTCGTTGTACATTATTTTCTTAGTTCATATGATGCTATGTTTAGCTTTATTAATGTGAAATATTTGTTACGTTCACATTATACTCGCTGGTTAGTATATAAAGGGAACTCATTATTGTGCTATGTTTATCCGAAATGATACTCGAAAATGCGACGTAAATCAATAGTGTTAATGTAAAATTAACACTTGAAAATGCTACAGATATGCTTTAAAAAGTGTAAATGGGTTACGTTATGTACGCTGTGTCAGGTTACTTTAACTGTTGTTAAGTATGGAACTTTGTTAATGTTAGTAGTTATTCGCGCGTAAGGTACAATGTTAGGTTTTGACATTGTTAAATTATATTCTTAGTTTCTGATAATGCTATGTTAGCTTTATTAATTGTGAAAACAATGTTACGTTAGCATATTTCGTTGGTTAGTATATAACAGAACTTTATTTTTTGTACGATGTTTAATGCGAAATGATCTCGATATGTGCCTGAATCATTAGATCAAAGATCAAAAGTCTGGATGGATGGTAGGGAGTGAGCGATGAGGGTCAACGGGTGTCTTGATTTAACAGATTTTTACGTGTGTTATTTACTGCTTAAATTCGGTAAACTATTACACTTTACCATGTTATTTTATCAAAGAACTTTTTTTATGTTATGTTTGATAAAACTTTGTTATTTTTATGTTAGGTTTGGGATAAAACTTTGTTATGTTTTGCAATTATTTGTTGGGGATTACGATATTTAGGTCGGGTTATGATAAATTTTTTGGTAAATATTACTATATTGATAATGTAGAAATAAACTTTGTTACGTTAGCATAATTCGTTGGTCAGTGTATATAATCGGACCAGGTTATGATACATTTTTGCTAATGTTACTGGTGTCATGTAAGATTAACGTTATATGTTAGAGATATGCTTGAAAAAAAGTATGAATAGGTTTACGTTTTTGCATACAATGTTAGTTACTTCACTGATTGTAAGTGTGGAACTTGTTAATGTTACCAGTTTATTCGTGTGTAAGTTGTATGTAGGTTTGTCGTTGTACATTATTTTCTTAGTTCATGTTACGCTTATGTTAGCTTTATTGACGGTAAAACTTCATTGTTAGTTTAGAGTATATTCGTTGATCAGTATGATAATTAACCAAAGTTTGTGATAAATTTTTGTTTTAAATATTAAACGATGTTAATGTAAATTAACATTGTTATGTTGAGATATAGCTTTCAAGTGTGATATGTTACGTCTCGTATGTTATGTTAGATTACTTTACTGTTGTTTAAAGTGTGGAACTTTGTTAATGTTAAAGTTTATTCATGTTTAAGGTGTGTCACAGATTTGTCGTTGTACATTATAATCGTAGTTCAGATGATGCTAAGTAAGGTTTATTAATGTGAAAACTTTGTTACTTAGCATATATTCGTTGTTCAGTGTATAAAGAATTTGTTTTGTTATGTTATGTTTATCAAATGAAACTCGAAATGTGGACTTGAATCAATAGATCTATAGATCTATAGATCGATAGATCATGGGAGGGTGGGATGGTATGGTATGGAGGGTACGGTGGATGGTTTGATTTACTGATTTTATTGATTTAACAGGTATGATAAACAATGACAATTTTTTTCTAAAAATTGACTTTGAATCGATAGATCACTAGATAAATAGATCAATAGATCAAGATATCAATAGATCATGGATCACGGATGGACAGGAGGGTGTCTGGATGGTGGTTTGATTTACTGAATTACTGATTTACGGGTATGTAAAACATGACAATTTTAGTAAAAAATTGACTTGAATTCAATAGATCATAGATCAATAGATCATAGATCAATAGATCAATAAGATTAAAATTAGGATTTCAAAAATTGTTGAATGTTACTTTAATAAGAATTTTTTTCACGGCGAAGGGGTGAGGAGGGCAGTTTGATTTACTGATTTATGATTTACTGCTTTAGGGTATGTAAAACGTAAATTTGTAAGTTATAAGCATAAAAAGATAGAAATTTTATTAATTTGTTTATTTATTTATATTTTGATTTTTTTCTTGATGGTTCTGAAACATTTATTTTCAAATCTACAGACCAATAACATATATAAAGACACCAACACTGTTGTTATACGAATGTTTATTAATTCGGCACGGCACGGCTCAGCACCGGAGCCGGAGCCAATTCCTCAGATTCCAATACAACTCTTTCTAGAAATTCAACTTTGAATCCTCTCACTCTTCTTCCTGTTCCTGCATTCTTTCCTTCTTCTTCTTCCTTTCTCTTCTTCTTCTTCTTCTTCTTCTTCTTCTTCTTCTCTCTTCTTCTTCTTCTTCTTCTTCTTCTTCTTCTTCTTCTTCTTCTTCTTCTTCTTCTTCTTCTTCTTCTAGTCGCTGACTAGACTTCAAACTCGTAAGACGTGTTAAATTGTTTGTACGGATATTAAAACAGTTAGGAATAGAAGAAAATTTGAAAGATATGAAAACTTACAGAAAATTGTAAAGGTGTGGAGGTGTATAACTTTTTCGTTCGCTTTATAGCCTTTTTCTTTTAAATTGTTAAATGAATTAACTGAATTTTAATTTTCAGATTTTTATTTTTATTTTTAATAATTTTGGCTTTTGGTGAAGCCTTTTTAAATTTTACCAATGCCTGCAACCCGCTTCACTTGCTCTTGTTGGTAATACTAGACGGTGGTATGTCAGATTTTCCTGAAATAAATTGGCTAATGATTTTCTGTCTGCTACTTCTTGTAGCTTTGAAAAAATATAGAGATTTAAAATGAAATATTGGCAAAATTTAACCTTATCTATAAGTTGTGCCTTTAAAAACCCTTTCCTGTCTTCGAGAAGAAGAAATAACTATTCGATTACAACGTTGGCCAGTTTAAATGAAATCTACAGAAAAATCTGTAGAAGATGCAGGCCTGTGACATTTATAGGAAAGAAGCGTGGAAGATGGAAGTTATTCTGGAAAGAATTTGAAGTGATGTTGAGAAAATATGATTTATTTTTTTTATGAAATTTATTTGAAAATAATGTTATATGCAGTTATTATATATATATATATATATATATATATATATATATATATATATATATATATATATATATATCTAATAATCTTATATATATATATATTTATTATATATATATATTATATTATATATTATTATATATATATATATATATATTATATATATTTATATTATATATATTTATATATATATATATAATTATATATATATATATATATATATATATATATATATATATATATATATATATATATATATATATATATATATATTATTATTATATATATATATATATATATATATTATATATTATATATATATATATATTATAATATAAATTAGATCAGAAGAGGGCAGTGATCAGAGTGGGAGAAGTTGGCAGAACAAGACGAGACGAAATTATGATCGGGAAATGCAGGAAACCCTAATGAATTGGAGAAGAAAACGAAGATTTGCAGGATGTCATCAGGGAAGTGGCAAAGGAAAACTCTTGGTAAAAGATGAAGTAGGAGGTACTAGGAAGAGACATAACACCCATGGTGGAACGAAGAAGTGAAAAAGAAATTAATGAACAAACAGAGAAATTAGGAAGTGGCTGAAAAGAAGAACAGCGGCAGCAAGGGAGGGATATGTACAGGCAAGGAATGAGGCAGAGAGAAAAAAGAGGAGAGCAAAAAAGATGGAGATAGAGAGAATGGCAGGATAAGAAATAACGAAGATGTGGGCGCAGGGAAGAAAAAGCTGTTTAAGATGGCGAAGGCGTAAAGAAAACCAAAAAGCGTAACCTAGACATAAAAGATAGAAACGGAGAGATTCTTGTGAGCAACCGCTAGAAAGAAATGATAGATGGACCGAATACTATGAAGTTCTGCTAAATGTAGAATACAGTGAACAAAAGGAAGAAGCTGCAGATCAGACAAGGAAGAGGAAGAGGAGGGATGAAGGAGGATAGATAGCGGTGGAGGAATATGAGGAGGCTATTAAAAGGATGAAGAAGGGTTAAAGCTCCAGGAGAGGATGGAGTGGCTGTGGGAGTTGGTGGAGGAGGGAGAGGAGCTGAAAGGGAGAATCCATCATTTTGATGACAACTGGTTGGAGAGGGAAAGGTGCCCCGGGAAAGGTGGGCAAAGCATAATATACGGATTATAAAAGAATAAGAGATGCTGGAAGCTGTAACAATTATAGGGGTATCTCATGATGGACCATCTGACGGAAATATACGAAAGAATATTGGACGAGGAGGTTGAGAGAGAAGGTAGAGCCGAGACATCGAGAAGAAAGTATATAGAAGGGGAAGAGACACTGACTCTTATTCCACACTGAGATGGTCTCGAAGAAGATGCCTGGAATATGCAAGAGATTTTTGTAGCCCTTCATTCGATCTACAAGGCATTCGATTCGGTGGCTAAGGAAAAGCTCTGGAGAGCTTGGAGAGGAATTATGGAGTGAAGGGTAGATTAAATAAGGGCATTAGAAAGTATGTATGAGAAATGCGGCTGTAATGTTAGAACTGAGTGCGAGAAAGATAGATGGTTTTGAGGTGAAAACAGGAGTGAATCAAGGGAGTGTTTTATCGCCACTGCTTTTTATATTATATTTAGACGTGGTGATAAGGAAAGTGAAAGAACAGACTGGGAGAATTTGAAGGGTACATGCATATGCGGACGATCTGCATGTTGGAGCGAGAGAGAGGAGCGATTCGAGATGTGGTGGAGTTGTTTGCGAGGAGTTGGAGGAAGGCAGGGATGAAGTAGATGAACATACAGAAACAGGAGATTTACAGTAACCGAGAAAGGAGGAGGGATGAGAAAGAATGGTGAGAGAGGAGGAGGTGAAGGGGTAAATAGCCTGCATTATTCGAAGGAATGTTTTTAACAGGAAGGGGAGGCAAGTGGGAGAAGAGATTAGGCGAAGAATGGAAAGTATGGATTAGTTATGAAGCGGTATACCACATGATGAAAGACAGAAACATCAGAATAGAGGTAAAAAAGAGATTGTGAACTCTCAGAAATTCAAGACGTATGCGTCGAATAAGATCACACCGTACCGTTTTCCTCCTGCATCATGACAATGCTCGACCACATTGCAGTGCCCAAATGCTTCAATGCTTGAACTTCTAGGTCAAAAATCATCCACCCTACAGTCCTGATCTGGTCCCCAGTAATTTTAACTAATTTTCAAAGTTGAAGGAAAGTCTCCAAGGAGTGAGATTTGGTCCAGATGATAAGGTGAAGAGACCGGTGTTAGACTGGTTTCGGTAAACGTATCAAGACTTTTTTCAACCAGTTTTGAGAAGTGGGTTAAACGTTTGCAGAAATGTATTGACGTTCGAGATTATGTAAAAAAAAAAATGTACATGCTCATTGAAAAAACCTTTGACATTTTCTCAGTCTTTGTTTCATTACCTTATCTGCAGTGTAATAGATTTTACAGCAAAATAAGCGTTACTTTTCAGCCCGAACTAGTGTGTGTAATAATAAGAGTTGCATGTAAATACCAGAAATTTACCGTATAATTTTTGTTGTTACGCAAAAGATGCAATGATATTGTCGCGTTTGATTAATTCGGCAAAAGGGCAGTAGCGGACCTGTAAATGCTTCCCTTCTTCTATTTACCGAATGATTTTATTGTTCAGCAAAACTTCATAGGAAAATAATCGACAAGTTCACTTACACTCAAAGAAAGCTTGCTACCCTTTGGTCAATCTTACTACTAGAAATTTTTATTCTCTTACTAAAATAAATACTACTCGAAATCTTCTACTTATTCCTGTAAGTTTTGCATATCTAACGTTTTTATTGATAAAGACAATAATTTTTGCTTCCTGTTCTAATAGATGATTCTCTAACGTTTCCCGACTTCCGCCTCAGATTTTTTTACAAAAAACTCTGTGCGTTAATAAGGAGTGCTTCGTGAAGCTCTAGGGGGATTTTCTGACTGCGACGAAGTTCTCACTAATAAGTATAAAGGGTGCGGTAAGGCTGGGCTTTCTTTTCGCTTGTGTCATCTCTTCTACTACTTTTCTGTTCGGTGTATGCACGCACCTTACCCCATCTTGGGGAAAGAAGTATTAAATTTATATATATATTATATATATATATAATTTATATATATATATTATATATATATATATATATATATATATATATATAGTATATATATATATAATATATATAATATTATATATATCTAAAGTTATTATATATTATAATATATATTAAATTGAAAAAAATTTTTTTTTTGGATTCATACTAATAATAAGTATTAAAAAGTATGAATAAAATTTTCTATAGAAAATAAAAAGTTTTAAGAAAATCATATCATAAAGAAAATTAAAAATGTTTAATGGAATAATAAGTTTATTTCTATTTATTCAATGAAAAAATAATCTTTATTATTTTTTTTATTTTAATAATTAATTTTGATGAACTATTAATAAATTTTTATACAATATTGTTCTAATATTTTAATAACTTAGAAAAAACCTATTAATATCATTCTTTTTTCTATCACCTATTAACAGTTAAAGTCGAAAAAATACATTCAACTAAACTCCCACTCACCAGTCGAAATCATTCAGTATTACAAAAAGTCCCTTCTCTTCACATCCTCCACAATAGCTATATGTTACACCCATCATACCTTGACTATTCAATCAAAATTCAACATTATCATTTAAGTAGACTACCACAAAAAATCACATAGTTCTATGACACAGGGTCACTGGATCTAAATTGCAGCTCTCTCTCCTTCACGTCATGCACACTCGTCTTCAACGCTTCCTTTCATCTTTGTTAGTTACAGCTAGTAAATCAAATTTACCCTAAATAAATACATCCATCAATCTCTTCTTATTATTA
>JABUQX010105321.1:0-25485 GCA_015478945.1 Trachelipus rathkii
TAAATACACGTGGAGACGATAAACAAGACTTTTAGCTCTTCAATCAATAACTCGTTATGGCGGCGAAATATATTATTTGAAAACCTGTAGTTATTTTCATTAAGTATTATGCTATTACTAAATTTTAGCTAATTAAAGATATACTTTTTATATATACTTTATTAGTATTAGTAATGAATATATATGATATGAATGCAAGTGCTATATCTAATTTAAATATTAAATATTAATAATATAAAGTATTATATATACGTTAGATTATATGGGTAAGATTAATCGATGTGGTATTTTGATACTTAAATATATAGTATTATGGATAGATAAATATTTGTAATTATATATATAATATATATAATCTATATATATATATATATATATAAGCAATATTTATTATATTTATATAATAAATATATTAAATTAGCCTATTGTATCTTAGATATAATTCATATACAATATATTATCGTATATTTAATATACTTTATTAGGAATATCTAGTATTATAAATATATATTTAGTTATGAGTTATTGATGAATTTTAAGTATCACTTATTTTTAATATGATATATATAGTATATATTAGTAAATTGATAATTAAGTCCAGTTGTTGGATTTAGTAATTATACTATGATTGAGTATAATAGTAAAGTAGGAATATGTACTATCTTACTTAGATTAATTAATAGTACTATATATCATACTAATATTATATATCATTTATAATTATATATAATATATATAGTAGTATAATAATAATATTAATAATCATTATATTTGATTATAAATATATGCTATAGTATATTAAGTCTAATAGGTTATATATAGTATATATATAATATTACTTATAATACGTATTTATATTCATTACATCTAATCATTGTAGTTATCGAAGTTATTTTAATAATAATATATAAATATAATAATAATAGTATTTGGAAGCCTGGGTATATTGATGATACAAGCTCGTTAAATTTATTTTTTAATCACGATACTAAATTATCTCAATTTTACTCTACTAAAGAAATAACAATACCTCTATAATATATAAATGAAAGAAGAATGAGATTCCAGTTGATTATCATGTTTTTGTAATATTGTTAGTAATGAGACGTATGCATTTCGTTCATTTATACTCTTCAGATCCTGTATCTTCAGAGGCTAAAGAAAATGAAAACGTTTGATGGGTATGCTGCTCCACAGTGACTGGAGAGGGTTAGTACCTAGATTTTGTTGCACATGATAAGTTAGGTTTTTTTAACTGGGGTGCGGGTATACTCTAGCTGAAATATTTTGGGGATGATGTTATCAGTAAAATTCATTTTGTATGGATGTCTGAAATTTTTGGGGGCTATTCGGCTCTGGTCGTGTTGGTTATATTGTAGGTTGCAAAGGACTTGGTTATATTACAGAATGAGTGTCATACGGTGTTTGTGAGTTCGAATTATTCGTTCCTTATTGATATTTCTTGAAGGTTTTTATTGGCAGAATTGTTCATCGGATATAATGGTTAGAGCATGTGGTCTTCTATGGCGAGTTAATGGGCATGAGTTTAATGGCAATCCTTTTCGGGTGATAATCCGTTTGCATTGTTGCAAATATGTATAAGTACTGGTTAAGATTATTGATGTTTTCCGCTCTTTAATGTCTTTGTAGGGTTTTGGTCATGCGACGTAATTTCAAAGAAGCAGGTGGTAATCCATTGAACCACACACAATATGATACGAGTGTAGTTTGAGTGATATGGGTAGTTGCCTGGTAATCATTGTAGGACCCGGTGGTATTAGATATGATAGCCCGAACTATTGTCGTTCTTTATGAATCTTTGAATAATATTAATGTTAATTTATGAGAAGCAGGATGAAGGGGTACATGAGCGGGTTTTTTGTGGTTGACGGATTGTTAAATGGTCTATGCACCATGGTATCACAGCTTGTACTGCTTTAAGACTCTACTATGGTGAAGTAGTATACTTAATGAGCAAGAGAGATGATAGTCACAGTATTTATTTATTGGTATCTACCGAAATATAGTATTTTGTGAAGTTTTTTTTATAGTGGACCATTTTAAGTATAGGCAGTGTGAATACGAGAATATCTCAGACGCATGTGGGTAATTTAGTATTAATGAAGTATGAAATCAGATATCATACGACTGTATAATATTGTTAAATATGTACTCGCAGTATTACATTGTTACACGAACGGGGTAGTGAGAGGAGTAGTAGGCAGTATCCCATCGACACAACTCTCGGCAGAGAATAAGGTAGGATTGAGATAAGAGCCTAATAGGCAATTATCTTTTGTGGTACTCCTACGTATCCTGGATTTAGAAGCCATAGTCCAATGTAATGCAGGATACTATTTCACCTGTGATACAGGGTGCGGGTAGTCTATTCCTATACTGCAGAACTCTCTGTAGTAGTTTGTAATATGTCGTAAGTTTGTTCTTCACTCACAACAGACGAACTCGACTATCCAGGTGTAACAAAGTAATGGCCTTAAAACTTCACACAAGAGCTCTGCGGTGTTTCCTGAGCGCTACGCTTCTCAAGCATACGAGGAAGCTCTCAGAACTTTCAACAACGTCGAGCCTATCTACAACTAGTCGACAACACTCTCCAAAATTAAAATTCAAGCGAAGGAGGAGCAGCGGGCGAATGACACATGGGTGTATTGTCTGAGTTAAAAGAGAGAGGACTATTCCTTGTGGGTATTGAAGGAGAGTTTGTTAATGTGAAGAGGAGATGGATGATGTAGAATATCCGCAAAGTACTGAAAATATATGGTCTAAGTACACTATATTGTATATGATTAGAGATACGCACACGGAATGTAATGGCAATGTTGGGGTTTATGTAGGTCAGTACGAGAGGACTACGAAAGAGGGGATTACGAGAGGTGAGTAGGAAACTTTAAAAGTAAAATTCTCAGATTGTTAGAACTGTTAAATAGCTGACGAAGATCGTTATATAGAGGTCGGTTTGAGAGAATTAGCAGGATCATGAAGGGTAATAACGTCCATTGCTAAAAAATAAAAGAATAATATGTTAAATTTATTCATAACAACAAACCGAATAAATTCACTTCCGTGGAGTTATATGATCTATCCTGCGAGAATAATATAATTGTTCGATAACTTCACTTAGAAAGCTAAATAGTAATGAGAGGAAAGACCGAAGGCCGTGGGGACTAACTGAGTATTGGTAACGAAAGCTAACAATTAATTAAATACACAATTAATGAGCGCGTATCTAATATAGAACTAGTTTAGATACAGTTAAATGTCGAGAAATAACGAAAGTAATTAAACATTAGCTAAACAGTATTTTTTGTCTGTATAGTGAATCTCGGTTTGCACACTATACTCTGTAATCGATTATTACCAGTATATAGATCATATGACATTGCTATGACGAGGACGAGAGAAAACACGAGGTGTAAACCAAGTGAAACTTAATTGCAATTTTAATAATAGCTATAGCGAAAAATAAGTTTCTTGGATAAGTAAATAGTAATGTTAAAATAAATTATATATATAAATAGGGTAAATTATTAAACAGTGTTAGAAGTAAAAAGATGTAAACTGAACATGAGCGAGGGATGATGCAAAAATTCTTACTAGCTTCTATAGAATTGTTTTTAATACATGAGGTAATAATTGATGAATTCAATTTTAGTGACTCCAATATAGTAATATGGGATTGATTATATAGTTATGTTGTAAGGTATTGCGAATCCAGGAGAATTAAGTAATCAGAGGCTTTCGTAGGTTGTGCTTGATAGAATGGCTATTTCTACTAGAGACTTTCAGAGGTCTTCGTCATACCGCTAAAGGACTCACAACTATTAAAATATAAATCGCAATACTTCATACATTTTATTCGTACAGCTTTGGGATGACAGGTTTTGAACTACCTTACTTCCAATCCCTCTATGACTTCCCGATCGCACTAGATTAATTCACCCCCTTGGATATCTCTGGAACGTAACGTATATTATACTAAATCGTTCACATCAACCTTATTACGTCGCCTAATATACACATTAGTTTCAATGCTCTAAATCTAAACGAGCTATAATATATTATTTATCTTCACCGCACCATACATATAACTTAATTTAATTTAACATTTCAATTGGAAACATAAAATTAATTTAACAAGTCAATAACCAATGGATCTTAGCTATGGTATTATCTTAATCTTCACACTATTCTTAATGCATCATTTTATATGGAATTACTAGAATATTATTACTTTCTTACCCCTAATCACCCTCTTAATCCTAATACAGCAAGAACCTACTATGGATCACGTAAATAACATTATGAAAGTATACAGACCATACATTATTTAAGATTGCTATATCAGTAAATCACTCATAAATTAACACCAATAATTAATCTATCACTACATCAAGAAGTTCTAATCTTTTTATTAAAACAAATAACATCCTTTCAGGTAAACTAATTAATTATCTCTAATTAGTATAACAACTTATAGTTAAAGTTCCTCTTATCTAATCATTTTGTAACATAATTTATTATCTAACCTATATACATATTCCTTGATCCAAAAAAAATATTATTTAATCCCACAAACTCCAGAATTACTATGTGTTATCGTATACATTCTTTGGTACCCCACTGGAATTGTAAATATCACATACAAAAATAAATTTCACTTTTGTTTGGGGATTTTTGAGTAGTTTCCATAAACATAAATAACACGTAGGAGAGAGAGAAATCAACACACTGTTTCTAATTGCACCTAACTTAAATAAATAGACAAAAAATTTGAAGGGTTTCTAAATTATATCTACAGATCGACAAGAGGAAGCGAAAAACTTTACTCCTTTATAACTTCGAGCGTTCCAAATTATGCTCTTCCACCTCTTTCTTAAAAAAATAAACTCAATATATAGTTTATGATAACACCATCACTTTAATCACTTACTTTTACATATAAGCACTGAATATTATCATTACACAGGGGCTAATAAAAAGAGCCACTAAAAAAATCTATATAGTGATCCCAAAAAAAAATTAGCCACTTCTCACTTTATTTACCTGTAACCCTATATACCATTGAGCATTGAACATAGACAATTCAATTCCCATAACGTAATTACCCTCATCTTTCTTCGTATAAATAACATTTATATTAATAAACAATAACTTCGTCATCAAATATTGAAAAGACAAACCCTCACAAAAAATGTGATGGTATCACGAACAACCTTTGTAATACGTGTCAAACAAAACCTACATAGGCGAAACATCAAATTTAAACGCAGAATAGGTATAATATCAAACAGTGCAATCGGCATTTTACGAAAAGATTGCATAAACTCTGCATTAACTCGCCATAGAAGAACATTACCATTATATCTACATCAATGAAATAACAACCTATCAGAAACTATCAATATCAACAATTATGAATCGCAAAATACTTAGGAAATCACTCCTGTACTATACACAAACTCCAGCAAATCTCACAATATATACACTTAGAGTCGAAGCAAAAAATAGACATCATACATAAATGAATTGTTGTGCAATTATCTATTCCCCTCAAATACTATTTCCAGTAGGCGAAGCTTTGAAACTATAACTTCCAATCTACGATATCTTAACATTTATCAGAATGTGGGAATGCTTCCACACAATAAAATTGTTTCTTGTATCATTTATGCTGAAGAGGGATACTCAAGAAGAATGAGACGAAATGCTAGCTCTCTAACAATAAAACAACACTAGAGGACGGTTTTGATCTTATTTTAAAGGTTGTTTATGTATAAAATAATAATCGGTGTGAATTAACGAAAATAAATTAAAAGACAATACTTTCACGTGAGTAACATTTATAAATTAATCAAAAAAAAGGAAAAATTCTCAAAACCAACTAAAGTTTTTTTATATATATATATATAATTATTTATTTGTTGATCCACTATATACACCGCGACCTACAGTATATTATACCTATACAGAGTATATTTATCTACTATAGTATATTTATATATGCATATATATATAGATATATTATATTATATATTAGTATATATAATAATATATATATTATATATATATATATATACATATAATATTATATATATAATATAATGATATTTATATATATTATATATATAATATATATATATATATATATTATATATATATATAGTAATATATATATATATATATATATATATATATGTCATAATGACAGAGGTGGGCACGAGTAGTCACAAGGAGGGAGAGTGCTCGCGGCAGCACCAAAAAATGCGTCACATCCTAAATATCGACGGGGCACGTTGGTTACCTCAGGCTATTTGGCACCCCTTCGAAGAAAGGGTCGTATGTGTCCCCCCTTAGTTTTGGCCCCCATTTGGCGTCCCTTTTGGGGCTTTGCCCCCTTTAGGGGTCTTAGGCCCCCTTTTTGATGTTTTGGCCCATTGATATCGTCCTTGATCACTGTATTTTTGAATATCCACGAATATTTACGCCAACCATAAAGGTTTGTGAGGGATTAAGTGGGATTAATCGATTAACATGGCGTAAGGTAACTGTCTATCCCTTTGCGAAACACGGGTCCCCCCAATGTTAGAGAGCGCGGGTAGGCTTTACCTGCTCCTAACATCGAGTTCCTGTCCTGAAACTTGAGTTTCATTTTTATTTGATTCCATGCCACACTCACGAATATGTCTTAGTCAGAACCTAACACCTAACCACACAAAAGACAAACAACCATTTAGACTACATGAGATGACATAAAATAAATAATCAAACTCTAGACACAACATTAACACACGCTGCTTTCAACATAATTTACACACATTTCCACACTCCATCAAGAGGATATTAAAGCTTAACTCAGAATCCCAGGACCATAAAGATATCATTATCTAACCCACTTCCTTCTCGATACTAGTACACCCCGATTCTACCATAGGCTTTCTAGCACCTCACTCTATCTTATCATACACTATCACACTACTTATTGGCACTTTATATTCAACCACCATACACCCACCTATAGACACTATACCACTCCCTCAGGAGGCTAGACATCTAACATCACAACACGGTTAATATCACTATAACTACTCACCCTACTACCTCAACTTAACACTCACATCTACACAAACAACACAATAGACTAAAATACTAACAATATACCTAGACCCATACACCCGCCCCTATATAAACACTTATCACACTACACCCTCACCAACCCCGCCATAGATACAAACACCCACCCTAGATACATATCACACTATGCCTTAGCTCAACAACCTAACACCTAAACCCGCTACATACACTAAAGACACTTATAATACACAATAACACACTCACCCCACATTAAGACACTTAAAACTCCCCTAGAAACACATCATACACTTCACCCGTAGGACTAACCTTCACACAAACAACTAACACCACTCGATATCTTATAAAATGCTCTGCTTTGATGCCTGCAACTATATATCCTCAGGTTTGATTGAACCTCAAACTTTTGATGCTCTACACTTGAATGCTCAGCTTTTAAATGGTTCACAGCTTTGAATGGCCCAAACTTTTAGACTGGCTCAACTTTGTTGTTATCAGATACATTATTTATGGATGGTTCAAACTTTGAGTTGAGCACCTATATTGATGACTCAGCTTTATTAGAGGTTTCAAGAATTTGATTACTCAAGATTTTAATTGATGGTTATCAACTTTGATGGTTCTCTCAATCACCGTAAAGGAGTGTCTACGGGAGTGTCCATTGAGATCCACTGGATGTACCAGATTGAAGTGCCAGTACGAAGTTGTCAAGTGAGTGCCAATGAGTGCCAAGGTAGTGCCACATAGTGTGCTAATAAACTAGAGTGCACTTATTTTTCAAGCCTTTTCTAGCCTCCCCTGAAATTATAGAATAGCCCAAATATTGGTGTCTACCCCTAGGTTATAAGTATGAGGAATCGAATTAGTGTATATTATAGTTGCTAGGATGCTTCACTCCCGTAATAGAGTTTAGCTTTTCATATGACCTAACCCTGATCATAGGAACAGCCCTAATTATGGCGCCCTACCCCTTAATGTTATATTAGGTATGAGATGATTGGGTTATTATAGTTTACTTAAGATACTACATATCCTACTTAATGTGACTTAACCTTTTCAGCCTTTTCTAGCCTCACTATACCGCTATCATCACAATAGAACATGCCATAATATATTGGAGGGCAATACCTCACTATGTTATTAGGTAGTGAAATTCGAATAATGGTGTGTATTCTATCAAGTGAGTTGCGTTAGATAACTATGCCATTCACTCATTTCACTAACCTTGGTCCGTTTGTCCACAATCTGTCCCGTTTTCACACAGAGTCATGGCTATTTGTATGGCACCCACGCCTAGGCACTTACGCCCACCCGCCACACGTGAGCGCCACTACTAGGGCTGCAATATCTAACTGCGTAAAACATGAGAGCATAGTATTAATTGTTTTTGAGACGGCGCCCCGCAGGCGCGTAACCGCCGCGGCTCCCGCATGACAGCTTATTATGTCAGCTGACTAGGGAACGATAAATATAGATATTCATAATTAGTAAATTATTCAATAAAGAATTCATTTCACAATATACTATGAGTCATCAATTTTTATTTCATACCTAAACATTTTTTTATTAAAAGCATATAATCTTTTACAGCTTATAAAGCAGTAAATCAGTAAATCAGCGGTAAATCAATAGCTCAATATATGCCATTTACACACACAGAGAGGACTCTGACATAAGGCTTGTTATTATATCTGCCTATTACTGTCTATATCACAGAGGCTTTTACACACTCAATAGTGGATATTTATCGTAACTGATCCATGTTTTCTTGTATTTTTTAAATTTTTGTTTTATTTAATACTTTTTTATTTATAAGATTTTAAAAAATTGGTGAAATTGTATGAGTGAATAGAAAACTAAGTTTGTTACAAAATACATAAAAGACATTCTTAATTTTAACACGGAAAATTTCGCGCGGGCGGTAGCGAATATTTGTATTAATTTAAAAAACAATATAAGCATAATTACGAGCACAATTTAAATCAAGTAAAATCAGTATACACATCTAATAGGAGCCGTTATTGCATGCAAACAATAGGGATTAGTAGGGATTAGTTAGTCGAGATTATGAGGGATTTAGTGTGTTTCTTTTACTGCTTTCTGCTAATTATACCGCTGCTGTATATGCTGCTTACACTAATATACTATTTGAATTAACTCATATGTCGTTATCTTGAATATAATTATTTATTAGTCTTATTATTATCATGTTATTTATTATAATTATTTCTTATAATTTATTATATTCATTATGCGCTATTCTGAGATTTATTATATGATACAACAAGTATTGATTCAAGTATAATTAATCTTTAATTATTATGTCATAATATTATTAAAGTAATTATTTTTTTATTATTATTTTATTATTATTGATTTATGTATTATTATTATTAATTTATACAAACAGATTTAAATGTATTATTATGTATTATATTTATTATTATTATGAATTAATATTTATTATTAAGATTATATATTTTCAGATTTATTTATTATCAGGTAGTTATTATTGATTAATTTTTATTGTATCGTATATTTATTATCTTATTATTATTATTATTATAATTTCAAGTTATTATTATTAGGTATTGAAATGTATTCACGTTATTTAACGATATATTATTGGAGGCAATCTATTTGATATATTATTATATTTTTTATTTATTAATATTGTATTTATTAATTATTCATTATTCTTCTATTTATTATTGTTAAGTCATATTATTCTATTATTTTTCTATTATTATTCACTTATTTATTATTATTTTGAGTATTATTATTATATTTCTGTTATAATTAAATTTCTTTTTTTAATTTTTACTAATTTATATACTTTTTTTTATTAGTTTTTATTATTATTATTTTTTAATTGATTATTATTTTTATTGCTTATTCATTTATTTCTCTCATTAATCATTGATTATATTGTATCTTAATCCATCTAATCATTTATTATTATATTATTATTATTATTATTATTATCTATAATATTACTAATATATTATATAATTATTATTATTATTATTATTATTATATTATTATTATTATTATTATTATCTATATATTATTATTATATTATTATTAAATTATTATTATTATTTTATTATTAATGTTATACTTAGTGGTCATTTACTCATGCTATATTATGATTTAACAACACCACACACACACACACAACACACACCACACACCACACACACACACAACCACACCACAATACAACATACATACACACAACAACCCATACACTCACACCCACCGCACACCACATGCACTTTAAACTTATATATTTATTAACATTATGTTTTCTTTTAAATGTTTTATTTTATACTTTTTATTTATAATTTTTTAAAATTGAAATGTAAGAAAGAAGAAAAACCCCAGAATGCTGTTATATAATCCATTTATATTTACTAAAATTGTTAAGATCTTAGTAAAAACATATACTTTACTGACCTTAAAGCAGTAACAGTCAAAATCGAATTAGAGATGTTACATAGCAACAAAGGGGATTAGTATGCATTGGTTTACTGCTTTACATCATGATTTGTAATATAGTCATGAAGACTCATTTATTAAAAACTTGTAATTTTTTCAAAATCATTTAACATTATATTATTGCCAATTTCTAAATTATTTTAAAGAGTTTTTTAACTAGCGCAGATTTGTTTTTTATCTTATTTATTTTTTATTACTATTATTATTATGTATTTTATTATTATTATTATTATTATATTATTATTATATTATATTATATTATTTATATTATTATTAGTTATTATTATTATTATATCTATTTTTATTATTATTATTACTTATTATTATTATTTTATTATTATTATTATTATGTATTTTATTTAATTATTATATTTAATTATTATTATTATTATTATTATTATTATTATACCTCAGTCATTTTACTTCATGGCTATTATTATCATCTATGTACATTGACTTTCCAACACGAAAAACACACACCACACACCTACACAACACAACACAACACACAACACACACACCTACACACACACACACACACACACACACACACACACGTCCCCTGTTCATTAAAATATTAACTGTTAATACTTTTTGTTTATAATTTATAACTATCAAGTTTTAAAATATTTTTACTTAAAAATGATATTTGTCTTATTAAAACAATATATTTTAAACAGAATAGCAATATCAAGTAAATCAGTAAGGGAAGACCCAAGCAGCCCTCTATACAACAAGCTATCAACGTTTTTGTTCTATGGACTTACTGGCTTTACACGAATTTTCATCTTTAACCATGAAAACCGCATGAGCATAGCCGAAATAAGTCTACTCTATTATACATAACTTGTATTTTATTAAATCATTCTTTGTTTTTATTAAAATAACAATTATCACTTACATTTATATTATTCATTCATGTTAACTAAAATATTTCAAAGTTTTTTAAATAATTTGAATTTGCTTTATTATTTTATAATTATTAATTTTATTATTATTATATTATTATTATTATTATATTATTATTCTATTTTATGCGTAATAATTTAAATGATTAATGTTATTAAATATTATTGTTATTATTATTATTATTATTATTATTATTATTATTATTATTATTATTATTATTATTATATTATATTATTATTATTATTATTATTTATTTTATTATATTATTATTATTATTAGTATGCTAATTTTGGTCCGTCCATGTACTAATATTGCGCCACTCCTTAACAGATCGAAACGTGACCTCTTTCGTAAATGTGTTGAAAATAACTACTTTAGACCTAAATTTAGGCCTAAATTTTTATCCAAATTTAAGATAAGCCTTTTTGTACCCCGGGCTGATTTTAAGCCTAATACCAGGTCAAAGGTAATTCCAGTATAGACACAAGAATCGAGAATCAATGTTTATTATTATTATTTTATAATATATTTGCAAACTTGAAACATATGCCTGGAACGGTAAAGAATCCTTTAGCAGGTAAGACAGGAAAGCTTTCCTATTTGTGAGTGGAAAGGAGTATCTTATCTTTATTGACGCGCATTGTTGGGTGTCGAGAAATTATTTTATCGGGGCTTTTTGGTTTAAAGGTAGTAAAACATGTTTTTTCATATCCTAAGCGTTACCTGTGATTGGATGAAAATTATATTTGATTAGGTGTGTTTTATTATCTTTTAGACCTAAACTCATTTTGAAAATCATAGCTCGGTTTTGGCGCTGTTAACGGTGCACAAGTTCTCTCTCTGATTTCAATAAAGGTGTTTCTATTTTCACTTTGGTATATCATGATATCACCTTAACTAGGTATAACATCAATACAAGGCACATTATCAGTGGGAAAATCAAGATCCCTGGGAGCAGGGTTTCATTCTTATATAAATCAGAACCATAAATGGAAATTTGAAAATTTTTTCACGTGTGGCTACCCAGTCACGCATGTTAGTAGTAACCAAGCGTAAGTTTTCTGAGGTACAGGATGAATTACTTTGTATAGTACACACTGAAAGTGGCTTCCAGATTACTTTAAACCAAACTCAGCTTTAAACTGTTCCAAAACAGTTATTAACCAGAGCAAAGAAACCGACGAAAAGCAACTTACTCTAGCATTTTATAAACATCAAAACATAATCAGTTGGGAAGTCAGATTAATTGGAGAATTAATGACAACAGCCGGTGTTTGAACCACATCCATGGATTCTACTTTCAGGCCTACGCAGCTGAAAATATATGTCAGAGGTTCATGGAGAGTGTTAATGCAGATGAAGAATGACATATCGTGTTAGCTTATATTACGTGACGCGTAAAATTCTTAACATGTTATACAGGATAATACTGCCGCATGTTAAGAAAAAATCTGGTCGATGATCCTCCGGATCAGCATGCGAACGCTTCCTAAGTTCTATAGACGTGCAGAAATTCATCTATCTACTTAGAAACAATGGCAAGAAAGTATTTACGCAGGTGATCCAGAA
Organism: Trachelipus rathkii; assembly: GCA_015478945.1. Classification (NCBI taxonomy): domain Eukaryota; kingdom Metazoa; phylum Arthropoda; class Malacostraca; order Isopoda; family Trachelipodidae; genus Trachelipus; species Trachelipus rathkii. The sequence goes on from JABUQX010105321.1 coordinate 13,090, forward strand.
TGTAATAGTACTATAGATAGCTGAAAGGGAACCTTTTACTATATGTGCTAATCTGAAGGGTATTAATGAGAGCAGCGAAACTATAGTAATCGATAATGAATAAGTATGATTGGCATATTTGTAAAGATTTAGAGTTTTAATATGATAGTCATAAATCAAATGAAATGTTATGTAGTAGGTTTATATATAAATAATAATCTTGTATTATATCTTAATGTTAACCTTATATAATAAATTTATATATATAATATATATATAATATATATATATATATAGTTATTATATATATATAATATATATATATATAATGAATATATATATATATTATATATATTATATATTATAATATATATATATTATTATATATATATATTATATTTATATAATAATATAACATCATTGTAAAAATATATTTAATACATCGGTAAGGGTTTATGTAATGATTAGTTAATGTAATGATTAATTATAATTTCTAATTATATAGTAAAGTTTTTAATATCCTCCTTATTTTTTACTTTCCTAAATAAATTTTACATGTATGTTACAGATTGAATGATATAAATATAAAACGTTCTATGAACTTAACTAAGCATAAAGTTTAAATACAACGAAGCTTAGGCTAGGATATGATAAAAATGTTTTTACATACCCTAAAACCAAAAAGCGGGAATAAAATAATTCTCGACCAATCACATGCGCGGTCATATAGAGATAAGATTACTCCGTCCACTCACAAGAAAGGGAAGCATTTTCTCTTACATAGGCTTAGATTCAGTTCAGCATCGTATCAAGTTTGGAATATACGTTTATAAAATAATAATAATCCACATAAGTTTCTCGATTCTTCAGCTCTATCCTTATCCGGGAAATTCCATTTATGACCTGGTAATTAAGCTTAATCAGCCCGGGTACAAAAAGGCTTATCTTAAATTCAGACCTAAATTTAGGCCTACATTTAGGCCTAAATTTAGGCCTAAATTTAGGCCTAAAGTAGTTACTACATTAACACAATTTATAAACAGAAGAGTCATTTCGTATCTGTAAGGCAGTGCGCGTAGTTTGTTTCTCTGTGTCTGGATTGTCAATGACTATAGATTGCTAATAATAATAATAATAATAGATAATAAATAATAAATAATAATAATAATAATATAATAATAATAATAATAATATATAATATAATATATTTACAATAAATCAATATCACAATCAGATAATAATAATAATAATAACAATAATAATAATAATAATAATAATAATAATAATAATAATAATAATAATAATAATAATAATAATAATAATAATAATAATAATAAAATAGATAATTAATAATAATAAATAAAATCAAATTTAGATTTTTATTTAAAAAAACTTTGAAATATTTTGAGTTAACTTTGAATGAATAATATAAATGTCAGTGAATAATTGTTATTTTTAAATAAAAACGTAGACTGATTTTAATAAAATACATGTTATGTTAACAGAGAAGAACTCATTTTGCTATTTTCATACTTATTACATGGCTAAAGATGATGTAAAGCAGTAAGTCAATAGAACAAAACGTGGTATAGCTTGGTTGTAGAGGGCTGCTAGGGTCATGCCTTACTGTTTACTGGATTTTTTGCTTTAGGACGTAAAATATATGTTTTTAAATAAAACTTTCATAAAAAATTTAGTGAAAATTATTTTAAACTTGATAATAAATATAAATTTATAAACAAAAAGATTAACAGTTAATATTTAATGAACAGTGTGGGCGTGTGGGGGTGTTTGTGTGTGTGTGGGTGTGTGTTGTGTTTTTTTTCGTGTTGGAAGTTCAATGTACATGATGATAATAATAGCATGAAGTAGAAATGAGCTGGACGGGTATACATAAATAATAATAATAATATATAATAAAATAATATAATATTAAAATATATAATAATAATAATAATATAATATAAATAAAATAAATAATAATAATAATAAAATATAATAATAATAATAATAATAATAATAATAATATAATAATAATATAATAATATAATAATAAAAACAAATTAATTAGTTAAAAAACTTAAAATAATTTAGTTAAAGACAGTGAGGTGAATAATAAAATGTAATGATTTAAAAAAACATAAAATGTTTTTAAGTAATAGTCTCATTTATATATTAGAAATATCGATGTAAAGATGTAAGCCAGCTAAACAAATGCATTCTAAATGACTTTTGGTTGATATGTCAATCGGGGCTAAGTTGATTTCGAAACACTGTTTTACTGCTTTAAGGTCAGTGAAAAGCATATGTTTTAAAATAAAATTTCGTACAATTTTAGTAATAAATGATTAAAACAGGCACTCTGCGGTTTTTCCTTCTTACATTACGAATATTAAAAATTAAAATAAAAAGTATTAACAAATAAAAATTAAAAAGAAAAACATCATCGTTGAATAAATATATATGAAGTTTTTGTGTGTATGTGGTGTGTGTGTGTGTGGTGTCTGTGTGTGTTGTGTGTGTGTGTGTGTTGTGTGGTGGTGTGTGTGTGTGGTGGTGTGGTGTGTTTAAATAATAATAATAGGCATGAAGTAATTGAATACTAATTGATAATAATAATAAGAATAAATAATAATAAAATTAATAATAATAAGAAATAATTATAATAAAATAAATAAAATTAATAATAATAAATATAAAATATAATAATAATAATAATAATAATAATAATAATACAAGTAAAATAATAATATAATAATAATAACATAATAATAATAATAATAAAAATAATTAATAATAAAAAATAAAAATAATGAAAAAATATAATAATAATATAATAAGCCAAAAATGAATATTACCGTAATTTTCGATTTAACAATTAAACTCTATGATGATGATAATCAAAATAATAATAATAAAAAAAATAATAATAATAAACAATAAATAATAATAATAATAATAATAATAAAATAAATAATACTAATGAATAATAATAATAATAAATAATAATAATAAAAATAATATAAAATAAAATTATAATAACATTTTTAAAAACAGATAATAAAATAAAAAATAATATAAAATAGCAAATAAAAAATATAATAACAAAATAAGACTAAAATAATAAAAAAAACAAATAAAATAATAAAATATAAAATAACACAAAGACAAAGAAAACATAATGTTAATAATAATGATGTAAGCAGTAAAGGTAGTATAAAAGGCTAGTAAAGGCAGCAAAGCAGTAAAACTAATTCCCTCTAAATCCCCTACTAATCCCCACTAATCCCTTTGTTGCTAAGCAAGAGCGCTATTGATTTACTGTTTTAACCTGTTTAAAGGTCTGTAAAGTATATGTCTTTAATAAAATTTCGTACAATTTTAGTGAAATAAAATGTTTTATATAAAGACCACTCTGTGTTTTTCACATCTTAGCATGACAATTTTTAAAAATTATAGATAAAAGTATATAAAACAAAAAATAAAAAATATGAAATAAATCATAAATGTTTAATAAATATAATGATGTAAAGCAGTAAGCAGTAAAAGCAGTAAAGCAGTAAAACAAAGCCTTAACTAATCCCTCTGTTGCCTAGGCAATTGAGTATTGATTTACTGAATTTTACTGATTTACCTGCTTTAAGTCTGTAAGAGTAATGTTTTTAAATAAAAAATGTTTAAGTATTAAAAATGATGACTCATAGTATATGAAATGAAAATTCTTTGAATAGTTTACATTGATATCATATTTATCGTCGCCGCGCGGTAATATAGCGCCTGCGGGAGCCCACGGCGGTTACGCGCCTGCGGGCGCGCTCGGCGGTAACGCGGAAATATTGCGCCTGTGGGCGCACGCGGTGGGTTGGGCGTAAGGCTGGCGGGAAGCGGCTGAACGGCTCTGTGTCGCTGGCATTGGTCGGGTGGCTGCGCTTCGCGGGCCCTTTACTGGGAAACGGAAAGGTTGGGAATGATGAGGCACATCTAGCAACTTATAATACACACCAATTCGAGTTCTCACACCTTATAACATAGGGGTAGGCCTCAATATTATGGCTGTGCTATGATGTAGGGTAGGCTAGAAAAGGCTAACCCATAGTAGGAAGTAGTCTAGCAACTTAGAATATACACCAATCAGATCATCATCCCTTAAAACATAGGGGTAGGCACCAATATTAGGGCTGTTCTATGATCAGGGTAGGCTAGAAAAAGCTAAATCATACTAGGAAGCATCCTAGAACTATAATATACACCCAAATCGATTCTCATACCCTTATAACCTAGGAGTAAGACACCAAAACTATTAGGGGCTATTGCCGTATGATCAGGTGAAGGGGCTAGAAAACAGTCTTGAAAAAGAAGTGCACTCAGTTGCACCTATGTGGTACTCATTGGCTATGTGGCACGCATTGCACCACTTGCTACTCGTCTGCCACGTCCCCAATCGTGCACACCTGTGATCTCATAGGCACTCCCTAGACACCGTACGGTGATTGGGAACCATCCAAGAGTTGAACCATCAATAAATCTGAGTCATCAAAGCGGAACCATCAATAAATCTGAGTCATCAATATAGGTACCAACAAAGTTGAACTATCAATAATGCTGAACCAACAAAGTTTAGCCATCAAAATTGAAGCCATCAAAGTTGAGCATCAATAGTTGAGCCATCAAAGCTGAGCCATTAAAGCTGAGGCATCAAAAGCTGAGGCATCAAAAGTTGAGGCCATCAAAGCATGGAAGGACAAGCTGAGGCCATCAAAGCAGAGCAATTAAAATCGAGTGTGTTGTGTGTGAGTGTAGTGGTATATGGTTGAGTGTAAGTGTCTAAGGGTTAGTCTAAGTGTCTATGGCGAGTGTACAGTGGGTCTCATGGTAGTGGTAAGTGTCAAAGGTGGTGTATGTGGTGTATAAGGTCTTAGTGTGTTGTAGGTATAGTGTAGGTGTGAGCTAGTGGGTGTTCGTATCTAGGGGGGTGTATGGTATCGTAGTGGCGTTGCGAGGGTGGGAGGGTGTATAGTAGGGCGGGTGTATTGTCTAGTGTATCGTGTGTATGTGTGTGTTTTGTGGGGTGTGGTGAGTGTAAGTTCTATATGGGTGAAGTGTAAGTGGTCTAAGGTAAGTGTAAGTGTCTATGGGGGAGTGTAAGTGTTATGGGTGAGTGTAAGTGTCTATGGTGAGTGTAAGTGTCTATGGTTAGGGGTGTTATGTGATAAGTGGGTCTTAGTTTGTGTAGGGTGGTAGTGTAGGTGTGAGCTAGGTGGGTGTATGTATCTAGGGTGGGTGATGTATCTATGGGCGGGTTGGTAGGGGTTGGTGTGTGTATATAGGGGGTGTATGTGTCTAGGTATGTGTGTATGCTGGTGTGTGTTGTGTGTGTGAGTTAAGTCGGTATAAGTGTAAGTGTCTAAGGTGAGTGTAAGTGTCCTTGGGTGGTTGTCGTGCTATGGGTAGTGTAAGTGTATATGGGCGTGGGTGTATGTGTGCTAAAGTGTCATAGTGTGTGTAGGAAGGTCGTGTGCCACTGAGCTAGAGTGGTTTTGTACTCTGGTGGGTGTATTATCTAGGGCGGGTTTGGTAGGGGTTGTGTGTGTATATAGGGCAGGTGTATGTGTCTAGGTATTTGTGTATGTGTCTATGTGTAGTGTTTGTTTGTGTGTGTAGGTTAGGTGTAGGGTGATGAAAAAAAATGAACTCAGTTAGGACAGGTACAGTACAGGACTCACAGTTTAGGAACAGGTACCTAGCATGACTTAGAAGCTAGGACAGTTACGTGACGGCCAGTACAGCGTCAGGTACGTAACAGACACTCGGATTTAAATGGCCCACTTAATCCCTCACAAACCTTTATGGTTGGCTAAATATTCGATACAAATACCGTATCAAGGACCGAAATATCAAGGACCGAAATATCAAGGCCAAAATATCAAAAGGGGGGCTAAGCCCTCTAGAGGGGGCCAAAGGGCGGACAAAGGGACGCCAAAGGGGGGCCAAAACTAAGGGGGGACACGTACGACGGTTGCTACGCAACCGTCTGCGCACCCTTTCGTTCGAAGGGTGCAAATAAGCCTCAAGGTAAAACGTGCCGTTGATTTTGAGAGCATTTTTTGGTGCTGCGGAATCCCCTCCTACTACTGGCACGATCTAAAAATTAGGAGTAGTACTGACTCACCAAAATCAACTGAGCGTCTTCGGGAACTTCAGATAATGAAAGAGAATAAAATATTATTTTGTCGTCGAGAACTGAAATTTTCCCGTACTTTTATTTTATCTTCAATTTGAGATACTGAAGATGTCAATCATTTTCAATATTTTTGTATATCTGTAAAATGAATAATTACAAGAAAGGAAAGAATACGTAATATTAGCTAAAGAAATTAAAATAGGAAGGAAGAAGACAAAAGATAAAAGCAATTTATTAATTACATAAACTAATTTCTTATTGTGTATAATTTTGTTTATAATGTCATTAACAGAAGCAAATAATAATCAACACATTAATTAGTGTAAGAAAAGTTTATTAGTCATTCCCTTCATGTAAATCATTGTGTACCAAAAACTTTAATCTAAAAGAAAACAATTTTTCTTTACCTCTGATAAAAAACTTCTCGGATCCCCATAACATGAAAAACGGACAGATATAGTATTTCTAATCACCAAATGTTCGGAGAAGATGTCATCGTCGGCATCGAACATGTCATTATTTACCTCTTCGATTATCTGTTCTGCATTTTCTATGTCAATATTTTGGGTTTCAGAGTCAGGCAATGTTTTCAGTTTTGCGAGACACTCTTCAGTTATACGCAAAGACGACAATTACTTGGCACTTCTTTAGAAAATAATATCATTCTCTCCTGACACTTTCTCTCATGTCTTAACTGTATAACAAAGTCGCAATACTCAACTTTTCGTAGAGTTGTAGATATCAACGCTTCTAAGAATGGAATAATTTATAGGAAGAGAACTCTCCGATACGTTTATTGAAGCATAGCAATTTGGGCAACCTTCATTAATCCCTCTATGGCTTTTATATGCAAGGAGAAGCAGAATATGTCCGCAATGAAGGCTTGTTGGAAGTACGAGAGCTTGGAATTCTACTTTGCACGACTTCGAATCAAGTGAAAATTTCCTCATTCTTCGTAATATATATAATATACAATATATTATATAATATAAAATATATATAATATATAATAATATATATATATTATATATATTATATATAATATATATATATGATAATATATAAATATATATATATATAATATTGATAGTTAACATAACACAAAAACAAAATCAAACAAAAACAATTTAATAAACAAATAAACTTTAATTGTTCAATAAAAGCACTGTACAATAATAAATATAAACACATAGCTTCGTCTTGGATAATTAATGCCTAGAACCTCTTCAGATGAAATTACTAAAAATTTTATAGGAAACTAATTACAAAAAATAAATAAATATCGAGAATGGTGGTATTTAATCCTTTATATCGTGAGGTAACGGGAGCAAGAAGTACGAATCTGAATTGGACTAATTACTTCACTTGAACCTATAAAATATTTGTAATTATAAATATAGGCAAGATCAACTATTTTCCTTTTTGTGATTAATGGTTAAAATATTTAAGAAGATGAGCATATTAAATGTAATCATTATGTTCCTTTGAAAGATATATGGGCTGTTAAGGCAGAGTTCGCCTTCCGTGATTGATTTAGCAGCTTTGGCAGCCTCCAAATGTTATCGACATACTGAGAGTTCTAGCGGAGAATACTGTCAGATAAAACTAGCTGTATAAAAGCACACAACTAGTGGATTTAAAGCAATATGAAAACGAAAACATTAAAAACTCTTTAGAAAAAATGGTAAGTTTATAATACGTATAATGTAGAAAATTACATACTACTTCATTAACTATCGGATTGATTATCTTTTCAGTTTTTAGTTAATCCTTAAAAACGTCGTCTAGCAAACATATAAGGTTCATTTTTTTATTTCGCCAAGATTTAACAAACTGATTAGCAGAAGCTTCTTCAACCTCTTCATCTTCTCGTGCTTCTTCTTTTTTTTCTTTTTCTTATTCTTCTTCTTAGCAGACTCCCTTAATGAGCTTATTGACCAATTACTAGCTTAACTATGGTGGTCTAAAAATTAATTAATGATTATATTTACCTTGATAAAAACAGGCAGAGAAAAATAAATGCTCTTACCAATAAGTAAAAAAAAAAAACTATATTCAGAACACTTTTGAATCATGATCACAGAAAAAAATAAATAAAATAAATGAGTTATTGAGTCAATGTGAGTTTGTGTGACTGTGTGAACAATCTTATTTCGCCTTATCACAACTCAACAGCCCTCTAAAACTTTCCCTCAATGCTGCTGCACTATCAACATATCCTGAGAAAGTTACAATTTATTTCAAATGCCTTCAACTTTTGTACTATTATCTCAGTTAGATAATCTTCTTTGGTGCTTTTAACTGCCACAGAATATAAGATATCTTCACAAAGCACTTATATATTTTCCTTATTTCTGCTAATAAACACTCTTAATATACTTTGATTATTATTATTTACATTAGTATTATTTAAATTAAAATTAAGAAACTTGAACCATAAACAAATTTTTGTTGTTCAAACCTCCGGAAGGGACGAAACTAAATAACATCACAATCTAGGGCCTGCATATATTATACTATATATATAATAATATATAATATATATTATATATATATATATATATAGTATTAATGGTATTAGTTAGTATAATATATAGTATATAATTATATACTATATATAATATATAATATATATATATATATATAATATTATACTATACTATATATATAGTATATATAATATAGTATATATAATAATATAATAATATATATATATATATATAATATATATATATATAATATATATATATGTATAAATATATATATATATATATATATATTATATATATAATATATATAGCCAGCATCCCGAAGAGTTCCGGCAGTAACTTAGAAACTATAACACCTACATTTATAGTTATATATGTTCATCATCATAGATGAACTTAAAAAAATTATTTTATCTAATCTATTATTATATAACACCTTAATATTGTAAAATCTTACACCTAAAATAGTGCACGCTCTGATTGACTTGAAACCTGCATAGTTATCGAGGGCAAAAGTTGCCAATACCGATTTTTTACGCTTGGAGAAAATGTTATTTTTCTTTTTATACCTTTTAGGGTTCGAGCCTACTGAGGGACAAAGGGGACGAACCCCCCCGTCGTCCCCGGTAGGCCGAAAACCGACTATCCATCGTTCTTGTTACCCATGGTATTCTGTAGTTTTAAAAAAAAATTTCAACATTTGCGACTTTGGCGTGCCACTCGGAGTACGCGAACAATCTCGAATCCCAACGAATTCTCAAAACTTTAATTTTTTCACACATTTTTAGCAATTTAAAATTTTTAAAAAGCGTATTTTTTTAAATTATTTTTTTACTTCCATGGTAAAAATGTCTCCAGATTATTAAATGATATTTATTTTCGTGTACTTGTTATAGTTTTCTAGTTACATGTGACTTTCGGGATGCTGACCATATATATATTATATAATATTATATTAATATATTATATATATATATTATAACAGTAGATAGTTAAACTTAATATAGAAATAATAAATAATATATGTATATACATATATATATTAATCTGATTTCCTTATAAATATGAAATTGAGAATTAAAATCACATGCAAATAAAATGTTTAATTGTCATGCTCAATAGACTATATGATATTATAATATATAATATATAATATATATATTATAATATAATATAAATTATAATATATATATATATATAGTATATATTATTATATATTATATATATATAATATATATTCAAAGCGTTCATTCTAAGAGCGCTGCTTCATTTTCCGCTGCAATATTTGCAAAAATTTGAGTGTATAATAATAATAATAATAATAATAATAATAATAATAATAAATAATAATAAAATAATAATAAATAATAATAATAATAATAATAATAATAATAATAATAAAATAAGAATAATAATATTTTTTTGTTTTAAAGGTCCTCTTACCTTGGAACTATTTATGAATAATGTGAGGATGTTTATAAGATATTCTTCTACTTTCTTTAACATTTGGTATTTCTTTCTCTTTTGTTTATAATAGTATTAACCTTTTTTTAAAAACATGAAATAGTTTTATAATACACTAAATTTAAATTTAAATTGAAAACGTTACAAAATTTAATGTCTTAATTAAACGTTAACACAAGATAAAAGTAGGCAAAGTGTAAGAGTTAGGTCCTACTCTTCTTTCTGTCATAAACTCCAAATAAAAAGCAACTGTTGTTTCAGTTTCAAAGAATCTTTCTTCTGTATCTTAGAGCACACTTCTCCCTCCCGTACCCCCCTCTCTCCTCTCCCCCAAGCTCTCCTACCAAGATATGGACAAATGAGGAAGTCTTACAATCTAAATATTGTCCCCCGTTTTACTATTCTTTTCTCCAGTTTAGGCTAAAACGCTCATGTGGTTGTAAACGGTTAATCCCAATGGTTCGACCTTCAATTTTCGATGGCAGAGAAATTTGGTAATTTCATCTTTAATGCCTAAGAACTTAAATTCTAATATTTGGTGCTTTGGTTTTTAACTTTAGGATATTTGAGTGAAATGCTAAAGACACCTGTTTTGTTGTTGTTGTTATTGTTGTTGTTGTGTGTTGTTGTGTTGTTGTTGTTGTTGTTGGTGTGTTGTTGTTGTGTGTTGTGTGTTGGGTGTTTAGGTGTATAGTAATAAATGATACGTAGTCAGTTGTTGTTGTTGTGTTGTGGTGTTATTGTTTGATGTATTATATTATGTATTATTATTACTATTCATTATTATTATTATTATTGATCAGTTATTATTGATTATTAATATTATTATATTATTTAATTATTTATAATTATTGATTATTGATATATTAATTATTAGTTGATTATTATTAATTATTATGATTTGACTATTTGATTATGTTAATATATATATATATAGGATAGTAGGTATTATTATATGATAGTAATTAGTATTAGATAGTATAATAGGGTAGTAGTGTGATATATAAGTATATAGTATACGTTACGTATGATATTATAATGATAATATAGTATGAGTTAATATATATATAGGAAGGGCGAAGCACAATTATTTCTGAGAATCTGCTTTCAATTCACTGCCTTACTTTATGTCTATTAGTTCATGCGCGACTCTTGCTGTTATGCCATTATGCATATCCCGCATATTATTATACTGTTTATATGTTGAGATATAAATAACGCGAAATACTAGCTATCTATGAATCAGAGGGCAGAGTGAAATTTAAATCTTTTACATAACGCCTGATAAATTGCCTCTGAAACTCTGAATTTCAACAAAAAAAAAATCTAATCTTATTCGTCCATATAACTATAAGTCCGGAGGAAGCTGAGAGAATCTGAGTAAATGACATGGGAGTGGTCTTGGTTAAGGAATAGAATTAGAGAAAGGACAGTCATTATAGCCATTAGTTCTGCCGAAAAATTGAAGAATGGGGGGGGATGGATGGGAGAGTGTTGTGTCAGGAAAGGTAACAGAGGCATGTCACATCTGTCCGTTTTAGAGTCGGTCAAATTCGACTGCGTAAATCACCCTGAACTTCGAAATGAAACAGAAATGATGTCTTTAACAAGGCAGTGGGGTAGCTAGATATGGAGAGAGAGGTCAGGACCAGGCAAACGGTGGGAGCAGGGAATAGTCAAGGTGTATACCCTTCATCATAAGAGAACAGTAGAATCTTTGGCAAAGCGATGTTGGGGAAGTTAAGGATGTTATAAACTATGTTTGCAAATGGCTAGTAAGGAGGATTCTGAGGTATCTATCGCAGATTTATGGTCAGGGCTTACGGTATTGGGTTGAAAGAGTAAGATAACTTGTCACGATGATGTATCCTTCGAAGAGAAAGTGGGATTACATCGGATTCAACTTCAAGGCTCGCTCGGTGGGACGATCGGAAGGGTCCAGTGGTGAACGACTCTGCTCATTTGGATGGGATTAACAGAGATGAAGTTGGGGACCCTGACCATTATACTAGCAGCCATGTCTAGATGATCGGCTTCAGGGCCATGTATAACTGTAAAGAAGGACTTGTGACCTTCAAGAAGGGGATGATGAATTATATAGTAATGTTCGATATTAGTTCGCATTAAAAATATTACTAGTGTAGGAATAATGAGAGCCCATGGGTAGATTCGTATGTTGTTTAGAATAGATTATGATAATTTTTGATAAAAACTGTTCATGTTGTGAAAAATATAGTTTTTAATAAGAAGAAAGATAATTGGCCAAGTTATTGTCTGTATTCG